>CM055122.1:1078965943-1079088443 GCA_029206835.1 Rana muscosa
GGATGGGGACCGATGCAAGGCTCCGATGCAAGGGGGGGGAGGGGGACCTATGCAGGCTCCGATGCAAGGGGGGGGAGGGGGACCTATGCAGGCTCCGATGCAAGGGGGGGGAGGGGGACCTATGCAGCTCCGATGCAAGGGGGGGGAGGGGGACCTATGCAGGCTCCGATGCAAGGGGGGAGGGGGACCTATGCAGGCTCCGATGCAAGGGGGGAGGGGGACCTATGCAGGCTCCGATGCAAGGGGGGAGGGGGGACCTATGCAGGCTCCGATGCAGGGGGGGAGGGGGACCGATGCAGGCTCCGATGCAAGGGGGGAGGGGGACCGATGCAAGCTCCGATGCAAGGGGGAGGGGGGACCGATGCAAGCTCCGATGCAAGGGGGGGACCTATGCAGGCTCCGATGCAAGGGGGACCTATGCAGGCTCCGATGCAAGGGGGACCTATGCAGGCTCCGATGCAAGGGGGGACCTATGCAGGCTCCGATGCAAGGGGGGGACCTATGCAGGCTCCGATGCAAGGGGGGGACCTATGCAGGCTCCGATGCAAGGGGGGGACCTATGCAGGCTCGATGCAAGGGGGGACCTATGCAGGCTCCGATGCAAGGGGGGGACCTATGCAGGCTCCGATGCAAGGGGGGGACCTATGCAGGCTCCGATGCAAGGGGGGACCTATGCAGGCTCCGATGCAAGGGGGGGACCTATGCAGGCTCCGATGCAAGGGGGGGACCTATGCAGGCTCCGATGCAAGGGGGGGACCTATGCAGGCTCCGATGCAAGGGGGGGACCTATGCAGGCTCCGATGCAAGGGGGGGACCTATGCAGGCTCCGATGCAAGGGGGGGACCTATGCAGGCTCCGATGCAAGGGGAGGGGACCTATGCAGGCTCCGATGCAAGGGGGGGGGGACCTATGCAGGCTCCGATGCAAGGGGGGAGGGGACCTATGCAGGCTCCGATGCAAGGGGGGGGGGACCTATGCAGGCTCCGATGCAAGGGGGGAGGGGGACCTATGCAGGCTCCGATGCAAGGGGGAGGGGGACCTATGCAGAGGGGGAGGGGGACCTATGCAGGCTCCGATGCAAGGGGGAGGGGGGACCTATGCAGGCTCCGATGCAAGGGGGGAGGGGGACCTATGCAGGCTCCGATGCAAGGGGGGAGGGGGACCTATGCAGGCTCCGATGCAAGGGGGGAGGGGGACCTATGCAGGCTCCGATGCAAGGGGGAGGGGGACCTATGCAGGCTCCGATGCAAGGGGGGAGGGGGACCTATGCAGGCTCCGATGCAAGGGGGGAGGGGGACCTATGCAGGCTCCGATGCAAGGGGGGAGGGGGACCTATGCAGGCTCCGATGCAAGGGGGGAGGGGGACCTATGCAGGCTCCGATGCAAGGGGGGGAGGGGGACCTATGCAGGCTTCGATGCAAGGGGGGAGGGGGACCTATGCAGGCTCGATGCAAGGGGGGAGGGGGACCTATGCAGGCTCCGATGCAAGGGGGGGAGGGGGACCTATGCAGGCTCCGATGCAAGGGGGGGAGGGGACCTATGCAGGCTCCGATGCAAGGGGGGGAGGGGGACCTATGCAGGCTCCGATGCAAGGGGGGGAGGGGGACCTATGCAGGCTCCGATGCAAGGGGGGAGGGGGACCTATGCAGGCTCCGATGCAAGGGGGGGAGGGGGACCTATGCAGGCTCCGATGCAGGCTCTGATGCAAGGGGGAGGGGGACCTATGCAAGGGGGGAGGGGGACCTATGCAAGGGGGGGAGGGGGACCTATGCAGGCTCCGATGCAAGGGGGGGACCTATGCAGGCTCCGATGCAAGGGGGGACCTATGCAGGCTCCGATGCAAGGGGGGGACCTATGCAGGCTCCGATGCAAGGGGGGGACCTATGCAGGCTCCGATGCAAGGGGGGGACCTATGCAGGCTCCGATGCAAGGGGGGGACCTATGCAGGCTCCGATGCAAGGGGGGGACCTATGCAGGCTCCGATGCAAGGGGGGGACCTATGCAGGCTCCGATGCAAGGGGGGGACCTATGCAGGCTCCGATGCAAGGGGGGACCTATGCAGGCTCCGATGCAAGGGGGGGACCTATGCAGGCTCCGATGCAAGGGGGGGACCTATGCAGGCTCCGATGCAAGGGGGGACCTATGCAGGCTCCGATGCAAGGGGGGGACCTATGCAGGCTCCGATGCAAGGGGGAGGGGGACCTATGCAGGCTCCGATGCAAGGGGAGGGGGACCTATGCAGGCTCCGATGCAAGGGGAGGGGGACCTATGCAGGCTCCGATGCAAGGGGGAGGGGGACCTATGCAGGCTCCGATGCAAGGGGGAGGGGGACCTATGCAGGCTCCGATGCAAGGGGGAGGGGGACCTATGCAGGCTCCGATGCAAGGGGGGAGGGGGACCTATGCAGGCTCCGATGCAAGGGGGGAGGGGGACCTATGCAGGCTCCGATGCAAGGGGGGAGGGGGACCTATGCAGGCTCCGATGCAAGGGGGAGGGGGACCTATGCAGGCTCCGATGCAAGGGGGGAGGGGGACCTATGCAGGCTCCGATGCAAGGGGGGGAGGGGGACCTATGCAGGCTTCGATGCAAGGGGGGGAGGGGGACCTATGCAGGCTTCGATGCAAGGGGGGGAGGGGGACCTATGCAGGCTTCGATGCAAGGGGGGGAGGGGGACCTATGCAGGCTCCGATGCAAGGGGGGAGGGGGACCTATGCAGGCTCCGATGCAAGGGGGGGGAGGGGGACCTATGCAGGCTCCGATGCAAGGGGGGAGGGGGACCTATGCAGGCTCCGATGCAAGGGGGGAGGGGGACCTATGCAGGCTCCGATGCAAGGGGGGAGGGGGACCTATGCAGGCTCCTATGCAAGGGGGGGAGGGGGGACCTATGCAGGCTCCGATGCAAGGGGGAGGGGGACCTATGCAGGCTCCGATGCAAGGGGGGGACCTATGCAGGCTCCGATGCAAGGGGGGAGGGGGACCTATGCAGGCTCCGATGCAAGGGGGAGGGGGACCTATGCAGGCTCCGATGCAAGGGGGGAGGGGGACCTATGCAGGCTCCGATGCAAGGGGGAGGGGGACCTATGCAGGCTCCGATGCAAGGGGAGGGGGACCTATGCAGGCTCCGATGCAAGGGGGGAGGGGGACCTATGCAGGCTCCGATGCAAGGGGGGAGGGGGACCTATGCAGGCTCCGATGCAAGGGGGGAGGGGGACCTATGCAGGCTCCGATGCAAGGGGGGAGGGGGACCTATGCAGGCTCCGATGCAAGGGGGAGGGGGACCTATGCAGGCTCCGATGCAAGGGGGGAGGGGGGACCTATGCAGGCTCCGATGCAAGGGGGGAGGGGGACCTATGCAGGCTCCGATGCAAGGGGGGAGGGGGACCTATGCAGGCTCCGATGCAAGGGGGAGGGGGACCTATGCAGGCTCCGATGCAAGGGGGGAGGGGGACCTATGCAGGCTCCGATGCAAGGGGGGAGGGGGACCTATGCAGGCTTCGATGCAAGGGGGGGAGGGGGACCTATGCAGGCTTCGATGCAAGGGGGGGAGGGGGACCTATGCAGGCTTCGATGCAAGGGGGGGAGGGGGACCTATGCAGGCTCCGATGCAAGGGGGGGAGGGGGACCTATGCAGGCTCCGATGCAAGGGGGGGAGGGGGGACCTATGCAGGCTCCGATGCAAGGGGGGGAGGGGGACCTATGCAGGCTCCGATGCAAGGGGGGGGAGGGGGACCTATGCAGGCTCCGATGCAAGGGGGGGAGGGGGACCTATGCAGGCTCCGATGCAAGGGGGGAGGGGGACCTATGCAGGCTCCGATGCAAGGGGGGAGGGGGACCTATGCAAGGGGGGGAGGGGGACCTATGCAAGGGGGGGAGGGGGACCTATGCAGGCTCCGATGCAAGGGGAGGGGGACCTATGCAGGCTCCGATGCAAGGGGGGAGGGGGACCTATGCAGGCTCCGATGCAAGGGGGGGAAGGGGGACCTATGCAGGCTCCGATGCAAGGGGGGGAAGGGGGACCTATGCAGGCTCCGATGCAAGGGGGGGAAGGGGGACCTATGCAGGCTCCGATGCAAGGGGGGGAAGGGGGACCTATGCAGGCTCCGATGCAAGGGGGGGGGAAGGGGGACCTATGCAGGCTCCGATGCAAGGGGGGGGAAGGGGGACCTATGCAGGCTCCGATGCAAGGGGGGGAAGGGGGACCTATGCAGGCTCCGATGCAAGGGGGGGAGGGGGACCTATGCAGGCTCCGATGCAAGGGGGGGAGGGGGACCTATGCAGGCTCCGATGCAAGGGGGGGAGGGGGACCTATGCAGGCTCCGATGCAAGGGGGGGAGGGGGACCTATGCAGGCTCCGATGCAAGGGGGGGAGGGGGACCTATGCAGGCTCCGATGCAAGGGGGGGAGGGGGACCTATGCAGGCTCCGATGCAAGGGGGGGAGGGGGACCTATGCAGGCTCCGATGCAAGGGGGGGAGGGGGACCTATGCAGGCTCCGATGCAAGGGGGGGAGGGGGACCTATGCAGGCTCCGATGCAAGGGGGGAGGAGGGGACCGATGCAAGGCTCCGATGCAAGGGGGGGAGGGGGACCTATGCAGGCTCCGATGCAAGGGGGGGAGGGGGACCTATGCAGGCTCCGATGCAAGGGGGGAGGGGGACCTACGCAGGCTCCGATGCAAGGGGGGAGGGGACCTACGCAGGCTCCGATGCAAGGGGGGGGAAGGGGGACCTATGCAGGCTCCGATGCAAGGGGGGGGAAGGGGGACGTAGGCAGCAGGTCACTCTCAAGCAGCTGTAATGGCAACAGGCTGCATGCAGGGGAATCTGAGCTCAGGGGAGTCAGGGAGGCCTGTAATACTTGCCAAAGATGTCTCCGGGTGGAGCAAGATGGCCGCCGTTCCGGGAGTTAGGCCGAGACCGCGGTCCGCTCACACAGCAGGTGCAGAGTGCAAAGACACCCCAGCAGCTGCAGCAGGTAATCCGGGGGCCGATGTAGAAGAGGATGGAGCCCAGTGCGCCCAGGGAGGCAAGGAGAAGTGTCCAGGGCCGCCGTCGGGAGGGCCAAGATGGCCGCCGAACCAGGAACTAGGCCGAAGCCGGGGCCTTTCCTGAAGCAGATGACCGGGAAGCGCCGCGACGGCAGTGGCGGCAAACCAGCGGGCTAACAGGCTTCAGGAACCACAGGGAGAGCAGGACACGTCCTCGGATGTAGGGGATGGCAGGAACCGAGCAGGAGGCAGGATGGTAGGTTAGGAGTATGGGCAGACGGAGCTCACATCACATGCAACCTATCCCATTGCTATCCAGGCCACGCCCCCCCTTGCTGACATCTTTATGGCTTCAGCTGATGCATCAGCTATGTAAGCTACCGCAGAAGACAAAGTGGTAAAGGAATCTAAAATTTCCTGTTTAGGCGAGTCTGCCACTATATGGGACTTTAACTGGTTAGTCCAAAACTCTAGATTTCTGGCTACACACGTTGTGGCCATAGCGGGCTTTAAATTATTCATAATTGACTGCCACGACCGTTTGAGTAAGAGATCCATGCGTTTGTCCATAGGGTCTTCAAAAGACAGATCAGAGGACCTGGAAACTTGGGAGAAGGCCTCATCCAGTTTAGGGACCTTGTTCCAGACTGCAGAGGGATCTTCCCCAAAGGGAAAGCGCCTTTCGAGAAAAATAGGATTTTTTACTCACCGTAAAATCCTTTTCTCTGAGTCCATGGACCGACACAGCTTCTCTATTGACAAAGTGGGTATTATCCGTTAATTAGGAGTGACTAGGCAGAAAAACTTGTAAAAAGTGTTGCATCACACCTTCTACAGTACCGCCCAGGGGGCGGACCCTCTGGGTATACCCTCTCAGTCTGCATCTTCGCAGATCAGTTCGTCAAAAAGCAGTACAAACTTAAAAGGAGGGGTGGGTGCTGTGTCGGTCCATGGACTCAGAGAAAAGGATTTTACGGTGAGTAAAAAATCCTATTTACTCTTTCGTCCATGGACCGACACAGCTTCTCTATTGACAAAGTGGGACGTCCCAAAGCAGTGTCAGAGAAAAAACGAGGGGTGGTAACAGCATAAAAATAAACTTCACCCCAAACACAAAACAGCACTCCTCCAACGGAGGAGTTGCAACTCTAAACAGCCGCTTGCAAAACCTTGCAGCCGAAAGAGGCATCCGAAGATGCACCTACATCAATTTTGTAGAATTTTGTGAAAGTGTGTGCGGACGACCAAGTCGCCGCTTTACATAATTGGGAAACAGACGCTTGATGTCGGAAAGCCCAAGAGGCACCTATTGCCCTGGTCGAATGCGCCGTGACAGGAAAGGGGGGCGCCTGACCCTTTAAGGCGTAAGCCTGGATTACTATCTGTCGGATCCACCTAGAGATGGTGGCCGACGAGACTGCTTGGCCCTTCTTGGGACCAGCCACCGAAACAAACAGTGAGTCTGACTTCCGGAACAGGGAAGTAGCAGATAGGTATACTCTCAAAGCTCGGACAACGTCCAAGGAATGCAACGCCGACTCCTTAGGATTCGACGGCTGAGGACACAAGGATGGAAGTACAATGTCTTCATTGAGATGAAAAGCCGAAACGACTTTCGGAAGAAAGGAAGGCTGCGGCCGCAGCACCACCTTATCCTTGTGGAAAATCAAATAGGGAGCCTTGCAGGACAAGGCTGCCAGAGACTCGTCTAACTGACGTAACAGCCACCAAAAAGACCACTTTCTGAGAAAGTGTCAACAGGGGAATATCTCTAATATTCTCAAACGGTGCCTTCTGAAGCACCGAGAGGACCAGGTTCAAGTCCCACGGAGGTAACGGGGGACGGACCAGAGGGGCCACATGTCAGACCCCCTGCACAAATGTACTCACGAGAGAGTGAGTCGCCAGGGGTCGCTGAAAAAAGACAGCGAGGGCAGATATCTGTCCCTTAAATCGTACTTAGGGCAAGCCCTTGGTCCACCCCATGCTGTAAAAACAGCAGGATTCTGGAAACCAAATAGGTACGCGGATGCCATTTCATTTCCTCACACATGGAGATGTAGGCCCTCCAAGTGCGGTGATAGACCTTCCTAGAGGACGGTTTTCGAGCACTTCTCATAGTAGAGATTACTGAGTCTGACAGGCCCCGGTCTCTCAGTACCTGGTTCTCAACAGCCATGCCGTTAAAGCCAATGACTGTAAAGCAGGATGGAATATGGGACCTTGCGATAGCAGGTCCTTCCGTAGTGGTAGGCGCCAGGGGACGTCTGCTACCAGACGTACTAGATCGGCGTACCAAGGACGCTGAGGCCAATCTGGAGCGATTAGGATCATTGGAATTCCCTCTGCCTCCACTCTGCGGAGCAGAAGAGGAAGAAGCCTTAAGGGAGGGAAGGCATAGATTAGCCAATACTGACCCCACGATGCTACCAACGCGTCCGTTGCGTCTGCCCATGGGTCTCTTGACCGGGCCACAAATCTCAATACCTTCCGATTGAATCGGGAAGCCAGAAGATCTACGTCTGGTGTGCCCCATCTTTGGCAGAGGAGTTGGAACACCTCCGGGTGTAAGGACCCTTCTCCCTGGTCCAGCATCTGGCGGCTCAGGTAGTCCGCCTGCCAGTTTTCCACACCCGGAATGTACACGGCCGACAGTGCCGGTACGCTCCTCTCTGCCCACTTCAGGATGCGAGCGATCTCCGATGTTGCAGCTGAGCTTCTTGTTCCTCCTTGATGATTGACATATGCCACCGCTGTGGCGTTGTCTGACTGGATCCTGACTGGACGCCCTTGCAGCCTCTGAGACCATTTGAAGAGGCACAGCCTGATCGCCCGGATTACCAGGACATTGATCGGCAGGAGGGCTTCCTCTGGGGTCCAGCGACCTTGCGCCGACTGAACACCCCAGACTCCCCCCCAACCTGTAAGGCTGGCGTCCGTCGTGATCACTATCCAGTAAACCGGAAGAAATGACTTCCCGGCCATTAGAGCCGGTGCTGTCAGCCACCATACCAGGGATCTCCTGACTATGTGGCTCACTCGGATTTGATAATCCAGAGATGATGGACATCTGTTCCATCTGGACAGAACTTCCTTCTGTAACACTCGAGTGTGGTATTGAGCATATGGAACCGCCTCGAAGGAGGCTACCCTGAGGCCCAACACTCACAAGCAAAAAACGGAGTGACGACCAATTCCTGGAAGTCAGCTGCCGTACTGCAGCCCAGAGGGTCTGCAACTTCTCCACAGGGAGGAATACCTTTGCCTCTGAAGAATCCAGAATCAACCCCAGGTACACTAGGCGTTGAGTGGGCACCAATACTGACTTTTGCGTGTTTAGTATCCAACCACGGTCTCGAAGAGTCTGACAGGTTAAGGACACGCTTACCTCTAATTCTGAGCTTGAAGGGGCCTTCAGCAGAAGGTCGTCTAAGTAGCCTGTGATAGCGATACCCCGCTGTCTTAGAAGTGCCAGAATCGGAGCGAGCACCTTGGTGAACGTCCTGGGTGCTGAGGCAAGGCCCAACGGGAGGGCCACAAACTGGTAGTGGTCCTTCCCGATAGCAAAATCGCAGAAACCTCTGGTGTCTGGAGTATATGGGGACATGCAGGTATGCGTACTTGATGTCCAAGGAGGCCAGAAAGTCCCCCGGATGGAGAGCCGTGACTACAGATCGAACCGACTCCATCCGAAAACTTTGTACCTTCACAAAGCAATTGAGGGCTCTGAGATCCAAGCTTGGACGAACCCCCTCCTTCTTCGGCACAATGAACAGATTTGAGTAAAAACCCCGTTCCAGTTCTGGAACTGGAATAACTACCCCGCGTTCCAGTAGACCCTGGACCGCCCCATACAGGGCCTCCCGGCGGGTCGGTAGTAGCTGGAGATTGGAGGTGTTGCATCTGTCCGGTGGACAAGAGAGAAACTCTATCTTGTAGCCTGAGGAGATTACTTTGCAAACCCACCTGTCAGAGATTAGTGCTGTCCACTGAGTCGCGAATTTGCGAAGACGTCTCCCCACCCGAGAGCTGGGTGGGGGTGGACCTTCATGCGGACGCAAATTTGTCCGCAGGCTGGTATGCGGGACCAGGGACGCTTTTGTCCTTGGGCAGGCGCTTTATCGGCCTGGGGTCTTTTCCCTGTCGCCCTAGGGGGACGAAAAAAACACTCGCGTGCAGTAAAGGAGGGCCCTTGCACTTGGCGTGGCCCCTTACCCTTGCTAATTTGGGGAAGCAAAGTGCTTTTACTTCCTGTGGCATCCTTGATGATGTCATCCAGAGAAGCCCCAAAAAGTCTGTCGCCCTTAAAAAGGCAGATCCAACAGGGCTTTCTTGGAAGTCTGGTCCGCAGACCAGCCTTTTAGCCAGATCAGGCGGCGTATTGCTACTGCATAAACCAAAGTTTTAGACAGCAAGGGAATAGTATTCATGTCTGACTCACAGACAAACCTAAGGCCCTGGACCAACAGGTCGGCCAATGTTATCTCATCAGGAGGAGCATCTCGCTCCTTAACCCCTGGAGTAGCAATCTTGCCCATTCAGTAAGTGTGTGAGACACTAGGGCCCCCGCCAATGCCGGGCGTACTGCCGAGCCTACCACTGAGTATAGGTAGCAAGCGAGTGCTTCAGCCTTCTTATCCACAGGGTCCTTGAAAACAGGAGCCCCTTCTACAGGAATTGTGGTGGCTCTATCAAGTCTGGACACCGGAGGGTCCACTATAGGGGGGAGAGGTCCATTTCTTCAGAAAACTCTCCTCAAAAGGGGTACCGTACCGCAAACCTCTTTGGGGCTGTAAAGACCCTCAGTGGGTTCTCCCATTCCTTGTATAAGAGTTTATCAAAAGACACACAAGGGAACACCTTAGCAGTGCGGGCAGGTCTATGAAACCCAAGTGGACCGGAGTCTCTGCTGCTTCTGCAGTATTTTCCAATTTTAGCATATCCCGCACTGCAGTAATAAGGTCAGATACCAAAGCCGTCTCGCGTACTGACCTGGACTTTGAGTCATTCTCACTGTCCGGTCATGGTCTGCAGTCTCTGATGCGTCAGAATCTGGGCCCCGAGCCGTAGCTGGACCTGGTTCTGCACCAGAATTATCCCCAGAAGCTTGCAGGGGATGGGGCGTTTACTACCCCCTGTATTCCCGTGTGCTGCTTCCACCCTGGCAGCAAACGCCTCTAGGATTGCAGTCATAGCGTTCATAGACACCTCAGGGGCACCAGCTGCTAAATCTGGTGTTTCAGGGGAGAAGACATCTGGCTCAGATGCCATGCTGACCACACGCTGACACTCACAGGGCTCCAGGCAAGATATCAATAGGCCACCCTCCTGTGCTGCAGAGAGGCCGGGTCACCCAGAGGACTCACCACCCTGGATAGGTACTGCTATGCTGCGCCTGTGATGCTGTCCCCCCTGCTGCTGTGTCAGTCTGCTTCTTTTATCAGCACTTCCTGTGTGAATTTTCACGCCAGTGTAATGCACCCTAGAGGCCGGAGGCTCTCGAAAAATGGTTGCCAAAAACGTCTGTATGGAAGATAATGTGGGCTCTAAGAAAATGGCCGCCGACAGAAGATAGAGGTCAAGCAGCCATAGCCCACAAAAAGATGGCCGCCGAACGGCAATATCTGCATACAGGGTGGACAAACATGGCCGCCGATCAGCTGATAGGGGCCAGTGGGTGTGGCCGAACCACAGGAAGATGGCCGCCGGGCAGTCACAAGAGGCCAAACTTGGCATGGACCACCTCAAAATGGCCGCCGACAGCATGGAGGAGGAAGGACACAAACACAGGTAAGAAAAAATGACATTTCTTTTAAATGTTAGTTACAGCCAGCCCCGCTCCAGTGGGACCCCCTAGGTGACCCCCAGCAACCTTTAGCTAGAAGCCCAGGGAGGAGGGGAAGGCAGGGAGAGAGGGAAGAAAGGGGCCACAACCACTTACTTGATCTCTCCAGGAATGTCCAGCTAAATCACCCAGCCGAGGCAGGGGAGTTTTACTTACCTATCCTGCATGTATTCTGCTGGAAGACATTCCAAACAGATCATCGTCCGCGCACGGAAAGTGACTGTTGGCCAGGCATGCTGTGATTGGACCCAGAAGGGACGATCATATGTATGCCCTGGAGCATGACGCTCACCGGACAGGCTGCTGCGACTCGGCCGTAAGGTCAGCCGAAGCTAAGCGGTCCGATGCAAGCCTTGGAGCGTAAGCTCACCGGCCAGGCTGCTGCGACTCGGCCGTAAGGTCAGCCGAAGCTGAGCGGTCCGATGCAGGCCCTGGAGCGTAAGCTCACCGGCCACCCGTGGAGCGACGGGCATGTCGTGGAAAACCCAGCGCGTAGCTAGGGTCGGCACACGCTCGATGGCCGAAACTGGGGAGACTACAAGGATCGAGGATCCAGCCTGTCACCCAGTCGGCAGTTGATTGAAGATCGCAGGAAACAACAAATGTAGCAAAAAAAATAAAAATATATATATCTTTTTTCCCCCGGACCAATGGGCCCGAAGGGAGCCATGTCCTACTCCTTGCTAGACAGAAAAAAACTGATCTGCGAAGATGCAGACTGAGAGGGTATACCCAGAGGGTCCGCCCCCTGGGCGGTACTGTAGAAGGTGTGATGCAACACTTTTTACAAGTTTTTCTGCCTAGTCACTCCTAATTAACGGATAATACCCACTTTGTCAATAGAGAAGCTGTGTCGGTCCATGGACGAAAGAGTAAAAAAGTTTTTTTTCTCTGGGTCCTGCCATTCCTTGTTTATAGCATCTGAAATGACTGCGTGGACTGGGAAGGTGCGACCCTTAGGTTCACTTAGACCTGCATACATGCGGTTATGTAAACTTAAATCCTTCCTTTCCTCACTTAGGCCCAGTGTAACAAATGGCCCCAAGTAGCCCATCCACCTCCTCCAAGGATAACTTGAATTTGGAAGGGGACACTACTGCTTCCTCCCCTGAGTCCTCTGAATCCTCATTGGTAGGTACATGGGACTGTTCCTCCCTGGTAACTGGTTCCTCAGCCAGAGTATCTAATACTGGTATAGCCACCGAACTTTGGGAAGATTGTGAAGTGGAGGACTGAGAAGTAGCCGGGTTAACTAAAGAGTCACAAAATGATTGGATCGTGGCAAATAGTAATTCCTTTACAGAGGTAACCAATTCCTCCAGTACTGAGGATGATTCCTCTTGAACTAAAGAAGCAATGCAAGTACTGCATAAAACTTTCTACGAATTCTCTCCCATCTTTGTCCTACATGAAGGACATCTTTTTTGGGTGAGAGCCCTTGGCCTGGAGAGACAAAAAGAGGAAGAAAGCAGGGGATCCTGAATGAGACCCGGTCTCTTGTTAATGGACTACCCCAAAAAAACAGGTGCACTAAGAAGGAAACTATAAACACCTCCAGTGCCCAGACAGGCCCCTTGCCACTAGGGGAGTAGAAAGAAAAAAGGGAGAGACCAAAACCTGACAGGTAAGGGATAAGCAGACTTAAACCGCTGCCTCCTACGTGAGCCTTGCTGGTGCCTGTGCCTATCCCCACCGCGTCCTCCATTGCAGGTGTACAGCTCCCTCGTGGCTTTACACGCCACTTGCGGACTCCCTAGTGCCTCTGCACCGGACCGGAAGTGAAAGATAAGCACCAGCTCCTGTCCTGCCTCCTACCCCTTGCGTTCGGCTGACGCTCCACGCTGACCTGGCGACCCTGCTCTCACTTCCGGTGTTTGGCTACACCAAAATGGCGGCAACGCACGCGACCGCCGCTCCCAGAGAAGCAAGTTACCTAGTCTGGCTCCTCTGAGCACTCCAGGGGGAAGAGGAGCCCAAATGCCCTGTATTCCATGCTGGGTAGAGCGGGAGGACAGCGGTCTCTTAAGGAGGAAAAAAATTGGAGAAAAGCTGAAAGTTCCAGCCTCCCTCATCGAAGATGTTCCCTCCAGGACGGAGGAAACACAAAAACTGAGGTATGCCAGGGAGTTACCTCCCTTTAAAGTTTGGAGGAAGGCGTTTCCTGCAGTGGCAGGTGGAGTCACTATCTCTCAAGGTGCTGTCCTGAAAGACGCTTTGGGAAAATAACACTTTGCAAAAGAGAATAAAATTACTGGTTTAGAGAGTCTTCATAGGAACAGATGTCCCCACTGCAGGTTGTTTCCTCACCTCTTGCTCTAATTACAACTCCAATGGATTGCTTCTCACTTTCCGTCTCTGTGATATTGGGGAATCTTGCCAGCAAGGATAGAGACAGCAATAAAATTTGGCTGGGGCTCTAGCCCAGAGCGCAAAACTTTTGCAGACTGAGGTTTGTAAATTAAGATGCCTTTTATGTTTTTCCGTAACATGTAGGGTTTGCCTCATGTATATTCTTTGTTTCTGATCTGTATCAGTACATCATGCATTGCGTCTATGAGCAGCTGTATAATCATGTTTTGTATTCCATGATTGTTTTTAGCATTTTCTTTTCATATTTTATTACATTTATTTTTATACTATTTCTATTGTGTTATCTTGAATTGGCTTCCTGCCCATACTATCCCTTTGGGGCCTCCATTTTCTCTTTTTGTAAATTAAGATCAGCTATCAGAATTATAAAAACGCAATCTCCAATTGTGACGTTTCTGTTCATGTAATGATCTACTCTCTTCCTAACATTTACTGTCTTTTCTCTCTGTTTTGCCAATGCAAACCCTTAAAGAATGAAAAAATATATATTATACCACCTACCTGTCACTTGGAGGGGGCTCCTCAGTTTTGTTTTGGTTTCTTTTACGGACCCGGGGAACAACATTCTGTCTTGCAGACTGTCGGTCATGTGGTTTAGGGTCTTCTGCCGAGACCATGTCTTCAATGTCATCAATTATTGATTCACAAGAAGCAGGCATGTTCTGAAAGTACACAGAAATGTGGAACTGGTAAGAAAACACTCAGTAAAGCTTAATTTGTGAGATAGGAATTTTGTTTTATTTGTATAGCACTTACAGCAAGCCTTGTTTGTAGGTGACTTTCACACAGTATCTACATTGCAGAAGAAAAAAAAAAAAAGGGTCAGTAAATAAAATCCACTAACATGAATACCCTACGCAAGACAAAACAATTAACATGTGCCATGCAAAGCACATAGAAGAGAAAGACTATTTCGATAGTGAGAGGAAGCAGACACAGATCACCAAGGGAATCTGTTTATAATGGAGAGCACATATCAATAGAAGCTGGACACTGCAGTATTTACTACAATTTGTGCTCTGTATTTTACATTGCATTCATACTAATGCCAGGTACACACGATCAGAAAATCGTAAAAAAAAGATACAGATTTCGGAGTGATCCTACGATAATCTGATCGTTAGTACAGAGCTTTCAAGAGCCGATCAGGACAGTTTATCCGATATTTTATCAGACATGTGCAAATTTTTTTTTTCAGACGATGCCAGATCGTATGATTTTACATTTATGCAGTACAACTTTCATTCGAAAATGCAATACACATGCATTACAACACATGACATCACTTCCGAATTTTTATTCTAATGCAAATTTTCATTACTTTATTAAACTTATTAGATTCGAATGCAAAAAAAAACCCGGACGATCATTCGTCCGATAAGCAGGGTGCAATGTAGACCTGGTTGTGTCTTCACAGAGTACCCACATTTGAAGCAAAACTCCAAACAAGATAAACAAAGCATTCATTAACCACTTCCCACCTGCCATATAACAGAATGACGTGGGCACAGTGGTTAAGTTATCATACGACGTCCAGCAGGATAAGCAGGGGGCACGCAGCGTAGAGATCGTTGGTGAGGTGTGTCAGTCTGACACACAGCATCACGATCTCGGTAAAGAGCCTCTAACGTAGGCTCTTTACCATGTGATCAGCTGTGTCCAATCACAGTTGATGAAAGCGTAAACAGGAAGAGCCGTGTATCGGCGCTGACAGACACAAGTGGGGGGGAGGGGTCTGCGCTAATTATTAGCGACTACCAGGACTGGAAGAGACTGAAAAATGCTTAACCACTTCCCGCCCGGTCAATAGACAATTGACGTCCGGGAAGTGGTTTCGTTATCCTGACTGGACGTCTATTGACAGACGCGACGCGAGTAGAGGAGAGCCGGTCGGCGGCTCTCCTGACAGGGGGGGGGGGGTCGCGCTGATTGTTAATCAGCGCAGCCCCCCCTCAGATGCCCATACTGGACCATCAGGGAAGCGGGCAACATGTGGATGGCCAGGTACATCCCCCCATTGCCATCCACATGTTTTAAAACATGCCCAACATGTGCCAATCAGTTAGGGCTGGGAAAAAAAAAAAAAAAAAAAAATCGATTTTAATCTTGAATCGAGTTTTGAGTTCAAATCGATTCATATTTGAAGAAAATCGATTTTTTTTAGATTTTTTTTTTTCCTTTAGAGTTTCCATAGCAGGGCTGCAAGGGACGTATCCGGAATGGCACTGGGCGACGTTACCCCCAATTACATCTACTCGCCGCCACAGCCGCCGCGAGTAGATGTAATGTAACACTAACTAATCGCAAGCCGCCGTCTGCCTACCTGATCAGCGTGTCATGCAGACAGACGGCGGCCACTGCAGTGTTCAAAAGCCGCGCCTCCTGAGTCCTCCTCGTCTGTCATAGGTGGAACACTGAATTTCACAGCAGGCAGTGTTCAGCCTATCACGGACATACTCTCATCCTCGTCTGTGTTATGAGTATGAGCGGATGTCCGTGATAGGCGGAACACTGAATGCTGGGAAATTGAGTGTTCCGCCTATCACAGACGAGGAGGAGGCGCAGCACTGGAATGGCCGCCGGTGTAGCAGTAAAATCCGTAACCCACGAAAATCTGCTTCAGGTACGGGCACAGTGATTGAGGCATGGGCACAGTGAGGCATGGGCACAGTTCAATTCAACTAAGAGTAACCTCAGGATTTTTTGTTGTTTTATTAGCTAAATCCAAATACATTATTAATAATTTGGATGTTTAACAATCTTTGTTGCACACTGACTTTGCAGTTAGAGAAAGGGTTTGCCTTTGCAATTTTGTTTGTTGATGCACTTTAATATAATTAAAAAAAATCTAATCAAATTTCTTATAAAAAAAAAAAAAAAAAAAAAAAACGCACATTTTTTTTGGGGGAAAAAAAAATAAAAAATCGCCCAGCCCTACAATCAGTGACCACAAATGGGCACTGACTGGCACCATAATGGCATTAAAAAGTGATGCCCAGCAATACCACCACCAATAACCAGTGCCACCCATCAGTGTCCATCAGTGCCCACCCATAAGTGCCCACCATAAGTGCCCATCAGTGCCACCTCATCGGTGCCCGTCAGTGCAGCCATATCAGTGCCCGTCATTGAAGAAGAAAACATTTATTTACAAAAAAAAATTTACAGAAACAAATAAAAACATATTTTTTTTTCAAAATTTGTTTTTTTTTGATTCGTTGCGCAAAAAATAAAATCGCAGAGGTGAACAAATACCACCAAAAGAAAGCTCTATAACAAAATGATAAAAAAATTGTTTGGGTACAATGTAGCATGACAGCACAATTGTCATTCAAACTGCGACAGCGCTGAAAGCTGAAAATTGGCTTGGGCAGGAAGGTGCGTAAGTGCCTGGTATTGAAGTGGTTAAAGGTTCAGAACATCCAAAACTGATCATTTTGGATTGTGAAGGATATAATGAAGTAACCAAACTATAAAAAGCCAGGGTTGATGCTGAACTCTTAGGCTGGTTTCACACTGGGGCGGTGGGTGCAGTGGCGGTATAGCGCCGCTATTTTTAGCAGCGCTATACCGTCGGAATTGCGGAGGTATTCGGCCGCTAGTGTTGCAGTTTTAACCCCCGCTAGCGGCCGAAAAAGAGTTAATACCACCCGCAAACCGCGGCTACAGCCGCGGTTTGCAGGCGGTGTCCCATTCATTTCAATGGGAAGGAGCGGTATACACACCGCTCCTTCACCGCTCCAAAGATGTGGCTTGCAGGAGATTTTTTCTCCTCCCGCCAGCGCATCGCCTCAGTGTGAAAGCCCTCAGGCTTTCACATTGAGCATACTGGGGCAGGAGTTTCAGGCGTTATTTATGCGCCATTTTTAGCGCAAAACGCCTGAAAAACTCCTCAGTGTTAAAGGGGCCTAGACTTCACTTTCAACTAAGATACCGTATATACGAGTATAAGCCGAGTTTCTCAGCACATTTTTTTGTGCTGAAAATGCCCCCCCTCGGCTTATACTCAAGTCACCTTTTTGCGCCTGATCTCCCGGACTTTGTGGACCCGGTACCGGCCGGCCGTAGGTCCCCTGGACCCCAAACTTGGCACACATATAGCCACATTTCTCCTCTACAACTGTGCAAAGTTTGTTGCCTGGAAGACCCATTTTTCAAATCCGGGCACCCCTTCCATAGACTTCCATGTTAAACATCAGTCGAGGCATGGGCACAGTGAGGCATGCAGATGGACACCCTAGGCTTATAATCGAGTCAATACGTTTTCCCAGTTTTTGTGGTAAAATTAGGTGCCTCGGCTTATACGGAAACCAGTGGACGATTACGGTAGGTTTAAGGCAACCTAAAGTTTGAATGAACATTAGGGGACCTCCCATTACTGGAAATGCTGGCTGGGGGATGTCACATTACAGAGGATGCTGCGGGGGTAGATATGAGGGGGATGGCACATAACAGATACTGGTGACTGAATACGGGGAGGATGTCACATTACAGGGGAGGCTGGTGACTGAATACGAGGGGGGGGTCACATTACAGGGGAGTCTGCTGACTGACTGAATACGGGGGGGGGGATGTCACATTACAGGGGAGGCAGGTGACTGAATACCGGAGGGGGGGGGGGGATGTCACATTACAGGGGAGTCTGCTGACTGAATAGGGGGGGGGGATGTCACATTACAGGGGAGGCTGGTGACTGAAACCGGGTTGGGTGAGCCACATTACAGGGGACGCTGCTGACTGAATAAAGGGGGGGGGATGTCACATTACAGGGGAGTCTGCTGACTGAACATGGGGGGGGTCACATTACAGGGGAGTCTGCTGACTGAACACGGGGGGGGGGGATGTCACATTACAGGGGAGTCTGCCGACTGAATACGGGGGGGGGTAAAATCACATCACATTACAGGGGAGGCTGCTGACTGAATAGGGGGGGTCACATTACAGGGGAGGCTGGTGTCACATTACAGAGGATGCTGGTGACTGAATATGGGGGACCTCACATTATAGCAGATACTGGTGACTTAATTTGGGGGGGGGACTCACATTATGTGGGGATGGTGGTGACTGAATGAGAGCAAAGAAACTAATGTCACCAGCACACCAGGATCTCCAAAACCTTAATCAGCATCACATAATTACAGCAGAAAGCGATGTTTCGTAGCCACACAGGACCCCTTCATTAGCCATGTGAAAATGAATGAGAGCAATTAGCACTGCAGCAGATACTGGTGACTGATTAGGGGACCTCACATTACAGACCTCATTTTAGATGGGATGGCGGAATATTGAGGGGGGCTCTCACATTACAGGGGATGTGAATGGCTGAATGTTTATACAATCACCTGGAAACATATGGATTTGCTGAGTGAGATCACATGTAATCACAATGTACATCCTTGCTGTTTGATAGTCGCCAATGTGATATGTTCTGGGCCCCATGACATGATACAGTGCACTATGACATGATTCTGTGTTGGGGATCATTTAGGTTCACCAAGATACATGTCTTATGTTATGGATAGGAGCCATGCCTTTCCATGGTGCTGATAGCGGCCCGTCTGCACCAATAGAACACAATAATCCTGGACTCAGCATGGCCCCTGACACCCTGTGATAAGCCCAGCTCTGGAAGACACAAATACTACGTGCTCTGCTGTTGCCTACTACAAATGGGCCCCTCTGCCTATGAGCACCCGAGGGCAGGGAAGAGGTTCCCCTTTGTGCCCTCACCAGGAGAACACCTAAAGGGGACTGTCTAAGTAACCTGGACTTTAATGACAACTACGTATTCTGTAACAGAGAAGACGCAACTGCTGGCAGTGGCTCACAGGCGGGAACAGGAAGTGCCAGCTATCCACACAGCAACAACCATCCTCCCCTCCACACTCACCCGGCTATTCTACGGCTCTTCCGCTCAGCACCGACACTTCCAACCCCGAGCCAACACACAGCTAGCAAGCTTCACTCCAAACTTTCCACCACTGACACCATGCAAGTTTACCCACGTGTCCAGACTCCGCCCCTCCCGCTCTACGGTGTGCAGCGTGCGGACACACCTACTAGAAATGCGAAGCGTTCTCACATGTACTATACAGAGTGGGCTACCTTCCTAATAGGAAGTGGGTATCCTCCTCAGCATAAAACAAGGGATAAAGGGAGGCCTGGAATTCCACTCACTACAACAACCACAATTAGGATACATTCCAGAGTGGGATGTCCTTTTCTGTACATTGCATTACAAAAGAAAAAAACAAACTTTAATTCTAAATGGGAGACATGTATTGTCTGTACCCATAGTAGCATCCCTAAAACACACAGACACACTAATACTAAATTCAAAAATGATTCTTTTTTTTTTACATACAACCTAATATACACTAACCCTGACCTTTGACCCTAACCTTGAACTTAACCCTGGCCTAAATGAAAGTGGATGTAAACCTTCACATATATTATTATTATTGTTATTATTATTATAAAGGGTTTATATAGCGCCAACAGTTTGCGCAGCGCTTTACAAAATAAAGGCAGACATTACAGTTACATTACAGTTACATTACAATTTGGTACAAGAGGAATCAGAGGGCCCTGCTCATTAGAGCTTACAATCTAAAAAAGGAGGGTCAATTGATACAAAAGGTAATAGCTGTGGGGGATGAGCTGATGGAGGAAGTACAAGTTAGTTAGAAGCAGGATAGGCTTCTTTAAAGAGTACAGTTTTCAGGGATCGTCTAAATATGGATAGATTAGGGGACAGTCGGACAGATTGGGGTAGGGAGTTCCAAAGGATGGGAGAAGCTCTGGAGAAATCCTGGAGGCGAGCATGGGAGGAGGTGACAAGGGAGCTAGAAAGCAGAAGGTCTTGGGAGGACCGAAGAGAGCGTCTTGGTTGGTATTTTGGGACTAGGTTAGTGATGTAGCTGGGGGCCAAGTTGTGAGTGGCTTTGTAAATTATTGTTAGTACCTTGAATTTTATTCGTTGGGTGAGTGGGAGCCAGTGGAGGGATTGGCAGAGAGGGGTGGAGGACACTGAATGGTTGGTAAGGTGTATGAGTCTTGCAGCAGCATTCATGATGGACTGAAGGGGGGATAGTCTATGTAAAGGTAATCCAATGAGGAGGGAGTTGCAGTAGTTGAGGCGAGAGATGACCAGGGAGTGAATTAGAAGCTTAGTGGTGTCATTAGTTAAAAAGGGGCTTATTCTGGAAATGTTGCCGAGGACAAGGCGGCATGATTTGGACAGGGATTTAATGTGGGCCTGAAAGGACAGTTCAGAGTCTAAGGTTACCCCTAGCACCCTGGCATGTGGGGACGGACTGATAGATGTGCCATTGATCTTGATAGAGAAGTCAGGGGAAAGGGAAGGTAGGGGAGGAAATATTAAGAACTCAGTTTTAGATAGATTCAGTTTGAGGAAGTGGTTTGACATCCAGGCTGATATGTCTGTTAGTAAATCCGTGATGCGTGAGGAGATTGATGGGGTGAGCTGAGGGGCAGAGAGATAGATTTGGGTGTCGTCAGCATATAAATGGTAGTGGAAGCCATGGGAGGCTATCAGCTGACCCATGGAGGATGTGTAGATTGAGATTAGCAGAGGTCAAAGGACGCAACTTTGGGGGACCCCAATGGTAAGAGGAGTTGGAGAGGAGGAAGTGGAGTTGTAAGTGACACTGAAGGTGCGGTGAGATAGGTAAGATTCGAACCAACGAAGAGTGCAGCCATGGAGACCAAGCAAATTGAGTTTTTTGAGGAGGAGGGGGTGGTCAACTGTATCAAAGGCAGCGGAAAGGTCCAAGAGTAAGAGTATGGAATAATGACCGTTGCTTTTCGCTGTTAGCAAGTCGTTTGTGAGTTTTAGGAGGGCAGTTTCTGTGGAGTGCTGTGGGCGAAATCCAGACTGAAGGGGATCAAGAAGGTTATTCTCAAGGAGATGGTTGCTCAAGGAGTTTGGAGGCAAAAGGAAGTAAAGAGATGGGTCTTAGGTTGTTAAGATTGGTGGCGTCTAGTGAGGCCTTTTTTGGTATGGGAGTGACTAGTGCATGTTTTAGAGGGTTGGGGAAGATGCCAGTAGCGAGTGAGAGGTTGAAGATATGAGTTAAAGAGTGTAGGATAGAGTCATATGGTGATCGTAGTATTTGAGAAGGAACAGGGTCCAGGGGGCAGGAGGTTAGGTGGGCGTTAGAATAAAGTTTAGCGACTTCCGCTATTGTAGCTGGGTTAAAAGAGGGAAGTATTGATAGTGCAGGAGGACAAGGAGTGAAGAGTAAGAGAGATATCTGTAGAGCGGAGATCTTGAGACGAATTGTCTCAATCTTATTTTTGAAGTGATTAGCGATCTCCTGGGCAGTGAGTAAGTTAGTGGGTGGAGGTAATGGAGGACGAAGTAAAGTGGTAAAGGTATAAAAGAGTTGACGGGGACTGCGTGAGAGGGTGTTAATGAGAGTGATAAAGTAGGTCTGTTTGGCAGTGTGGAGGCAGGAATGGTATTTTTGGAGGGCAGATTTATATTGGCTGAAATCTTGCTGTGACTTAGTTTTACGCCACAGACGCTCAAGAGCGCGGCTACGTTTTTTGAGGCTTCTGGTATTGTCTGTCTGCCAGGGTTGTAGCGGTCGGGGCCTGATTCTGTGTGTAGTGAGGGGGCAAAGGTATCCAGGGTGGACGACAGTGAACTGTTGTAGATAGAAGTGGCCAAGTTGGGGCAGGACAAGGATGAGATTTTGTTGTAGGGTTAAGATGGCAAAGGTTTCTACGGGTAATAGTTTTGTAGTTGGAAGGCAAGGAGGAGGCAGACAGGGAGATAGTGAAACTAATAAGGTGGTGATCAGAAAGAGGAAAAGGAATATTGGAGAGGTTGTGCGGAGTGCATAGGTAGGAGAATATGAGGTTAAGGCAGTTGCCAACAGAGTGGAGTAGAAGCATTTGTCCATTGTTTTAGGTTAAAAGAGGAGGTTAGGCTTAGCAGTTTAGAAGTAGCGGGAGTGTTACAATTAACAGGGATGTTAAAGTCACCAAGAATGATTGTTGGAATTTCAGAAGAGAGAAAGTAGGGTAGCCAGGCAGAGAAGTCATCAAGGAAGCGTGATACTGGTCCAGGAGGCCAATACATCACAGCAATTCTCAATGATACTGGAGAAAATAAACAAATACAGTGAGCTTCAAATGAGGAGAGGGACAGAGAGGGGGGTGAATGAAGAACCTGAAAAGTGCTTTGAGGGGATAGGAGGATTCCAACACCCACCTCCTTTGCGTCCACTAAGCCTGGGAGAGTGAGTTCACAGGAGTCCACCATAGGAGAGAGTAGCAGGAGAAGGAAGGTCAGATTCTTGAATCCAGGTCTCAGTAATTGCAAGTAGGTTCAGGGAGTTTGTGATAAATAGGTCATGAACGGTGGTAAGTTTGTTACAAACAGAGCGGGCATTCCAAAGGGCACATGAGAAGGGAAGGCTGGTTCTAGGCTAAAGAGGAATAGAAATGAGATTGTGTGGATTGCGGCTGCCATCAGAGGATGGAGGGTGCTGGGTATGTTGTCTGAAGGTTATTGATGGTGGTCCAGGATTTGGGCAAATATCTCCACAAGTTAGGAGAAGCAGAAGGGTGAGAGAGGTGATATGAGAGTGTGGCTTATGTGGAGGGACATGTCCTAGTGTCCTGCAGGTTTTATTGGTATATGGGCTCAGGAGCTGATACGTGCAGTAATAAGGTGAGGACAGGAGGTAGGGGGATTTATACAAGCTGTGAGGTGGAGAAGATGGGTGAAGGAGAGAGAATTTAAGGAGAGAGGATGCAACTACGAGTAGGAAAAGTAGGGAGTGCATGATATAGAGTGGTGAGATTGAAAGGAAGCCTGGATGAGAGATCAAAGTTTGATGGAGAATCAGGTCACCTGTAGTCTGTTTAGTGTTCTGCAGAAGTCTGTTGTGGATATTCACTTTGTGCATTCGCTGAAGTGCTGAGCCGAAGTGCAATACTTAATCCAATATGAATACTTTATCCAAGATGAGTTGCCAATGCAATCCCAGCCTGTGCAAACCCAGCCTGTGCAAATCCAGTGATGTGAACAGCCTCAGATGATACACAGAGATGAAACACATTTTACATGGATGTCTGCGGCCTTTAGCTTTATATATTCTTTAGAAAGTGCACATGGTGTTAGAAAATGTTCTTCCTGTTCCAGCAGTAGGAGTGTAGTCTTGGCTAGGGATGAGCTTCGTGTTCGAGTCGAACATACGTTCGACTCGAACATTGGCTGTTCGATCGTTCGACGAAGATCGAACGATTTGGGCCGTTCGCGCCAAATTCGAGTGACGCGAACGGCCCACAATGCACTACGCCATCGCAGTGTCATCCAGGCGCTGTGATTGGCCAAGCATGCACTGTGACCCCGCATGCTTGGCCAATCACAGCGCCGGCAGCGAGGAGAGCAATGATTGGCCACAGGCAGGATGCCTGTGGCCAATTATTGCTGAGGGTGTTTAGTACACGCCCCACACTATAAAAGGCCGCCAGCACGGCGGCCTAGTGTAGTGTGTTCCGGAGCAGGGATAGAGTAGCATAGGCAGGGACAGTGACTGTTATTTCTTTCTTGCTTAACCTGGATTCCTTTAGTTTAGGGAAAGAGAAGGATAGGTAGGGAGAGTGTCAGTGTGTTTTGTGCTTCTGCTATAGTGTGCTTAAAAAAAACATTTATTCTAGGGACAGAAAACTCTAGGTAGGGACAGTGTCAGTTTCTTTCACTCTGCAAGTCCTTGTTTCCAGGGACCTGTAAGGACAGTGAGTTAATTGTCCTTGTGCTATATTGTGCTTAAAAAAACATTTATTCTAGGGACAGAAAACTCTAGGTAGGGACAGTGTCAGTTTCTTTCACTCTGCAAGTCCTTGTTTCCAGGGACCTGTAAGGACAGTGAGTTAATTGTCCTTGTGCTATATTGTGATTAAAAAAAACATTTATTCTAGGGACAGAAAACTCTAGGTAGGGACAGTGTCAGTTTCTTTCACTCTGCAAGTCCTTGTTTCCAGGGACCTGTAAGGACAGTGAGTTAATTTTCCTTGTGCTATATTGTGATTAAAAAAAACATTTTTTCTAGGGACAGAAAACTGTAGGTAGGGAGAGTGTTTTTTTTCTTTCACTCTGCAAGTCCTTGTTTCCAGGGACCTGTAAGGACAGTGAGTTAATTGTCCTTGTGCTATATTGTGCTTAAAAAAAACATTTATTCTAGGGACAGAAAACTCTAGGTAGGGACAGTGTCAGTTTCTTTCACTCTGCAAGTCCTTGTTTCCAGGGACCTGTAAGGACAGTGAGTTAATTGTCCTTGTGCTATATTGTGATTAAAAAAAACATTTATTCTAGGGACAGAAAACTCTAGGTAGGGACAGTGTCAGTTTCTTTCACTCTGCAAGTCCTTGTTTCCAGGGACCTGTAAGGACAGTGAGTTAATTTTCCTTGTGCTATATTGTGATTAAAAAAAACATTTTTTCTAGGGACAGAAAACTGTAGGTAGGGAGAGTGTTTTTTTTCTTTCACTCTGCAAGTCCTTGTTTCCAGGGACCTGTAAGGACAGTGAGTTAATTGTCCTTGTGCTATATTGTGCTTAAAAAAAAACATTTATTCTAGGGACAGAAAACTCTAGGTAGGGACAGTGTCAGTTTCTTTCACTCTGCAAGTCCTTGTTTCCAGGGACCTGTAAGGACAGTGAGTTAATTTTCCTTGTGCTATATTGTGATTAAAAAAAACATTTATTCTAGGGACAGAAAACTCTAGGTAGGGACAGTGTCAGTTTCTTTCACTCTGCAAGTCCTTGTTTCCAGGGACCTGTAAGGACAGTGAGTTAATTTTCCTTGTGCTATATTGTGATTAAAAAAAACATTTATTCTAGGGACAGAAAACTCTAGGTAGGGACAGTGTCAGTTTCTTTCACTCTGCAAGTCCTTGTTTCCAGGGACCTGTAAGGACAGTGAGTTAATTTTCCTTGTGCTATATTGTGATTAAAAAAAACATTTATTCTAGGGACAGAAAACTCTAGGTAGGGACAGTGTCAGTTTCTTTCACTCTGCAAGTCCTTGTTTCCAGGGACCTGTAAGGACAGTGAGTTAATTTTCCTTGTGCTATATTGTGATTAAAAAAAACATTTTTTCTAGGGACAGAAAACTGTAGGTAGGGAGAGTGTTTTTTTTCTTTCACTCTGCAAGTCCTTGTTTCCAGGGACCTGTAAGGACAGTGAGTTAATTTTCCTTGTGCTATATTGTGATTAAAAAAAACATTTTTTCTAGGGACAGAAAACTCTAGGTAGGGAGAGTGTTTTTTTTCTTTCACTCTGCAAGTCCTTGTTTCCAGGGACCTGTAAGGACAGTGAGTTAATTGTCCTTGTGCTATATTGTGCTTAAAAAAAACATTTTTTCTAGGGACAGAAAACTCTAGGTAGGGAGAGTGTTTTTTTTTTTTCACTCTGCAAGTCCTTGTTTCCAGGGACCTGTAAGGACAGTGAGTTAATTGTCCTTGTGCTATATTGTGCTTAAAAAAAACATTTATTCTAGGGACAGAAAACTCTAGGTAGGGACAGTGTCAGTTTCTTTCACTCTGCAAGTCCTTGTTTCCAGGGACCTGTAAGGACAGTGAGTTAATTTTCCTTGTGCTATATTGTGATTAAAAAAAACATTTATTCTAGGGACAGAAAACTCTAGGTAGGGACAGTGTCAGTTTCTTTCACTCTGCAAGTCCTTGTTTCCAGGGACCTGTAAGGACAGTGAGTTAATTTTCCTTGTGCTATATTGTGATTAAAAAAAACATTTTTTCTAGGGACAGAAAACTGTAGGTAGGGAGAGTGTTTTTTTTCTTTCACTCTGCAAGTCCTTGTTTCCAGGGACCTGTAAGGACAGTGAGTTAATTTTACTTGTGCTATATTGTGCTTAAAAAAAACATTTTTTCTAGGGACAGAAAACTGTAGGTAGGGAGAGTGTTTTTTTTCTTTCACTCTGCAAGTCCTTGTTTCCAGGGACCTGTAAGGACAGTGAGTTAATTGTCCTTGTGCTATATTGTGCTTAAAAAAAACATTTATTCTAGGGACAGAAAACTCTAGGTAGGGACAGTGTCAGTTTCTTTCACTCTGCAAGTCCTTGTTTCCAGGGACCTGTAAGGACAGTGAGTTAATTTTCCTTGTGCTATATTGTGATTAAAAAAAACATTTTTTCTAGGGACAGAAAACTGTAGGTAGGGAGAGTGTTTTTTTTCTTTCACTCTGCAAGTCCTTGTTTCCAGGGACCTGTAAGGACAGTGAGTTAATTTTCCTTGTGCTATATTGTGATTAAAAAAAACATTTTTTCTAGGGACAGAAAACTGTAGGTAGGGAGAGTGTTTTTTTTCTTTCACTCTGCAAGTCCTTGTTTCCAGGGACCTGTAAGGACAGTGAGTTAATTGTCCTTGTGCTATATTGTGCTTAAAAAAAACATTTTTTCTAGGGACAGAAAACTGTAGGTAGGGAGAGTGTTTTTTTTTTTTCACTCTGCAAGTCCTTGTTTCCAGGGACCTGTAAGGACAGTGAGTTAATTGTCCTTGTGCTATATTGTGCTTAAAAAAAACATTTATTCTAGGGACAGAAAACTCTAGGTAGGGACAGTGTCAGTTTCTTTCACTCTGCAAGTCCTTGTTTCCAGGGACCTGGAGAGACATTGAGTGAATTGTCCTTGTGCTATATTGTGATTAAAAAAAACATTTATTCTAGGGACAGAAAACTCTAGGTAGGGACAGTGTCAGTTTCTTTCACTGTGAAAGTCCTTGTTTCAAGGGACAGAGAAGGACACCTGAAGGTAGCCCTTATTGCTTTTTTCCCATCTCCCTGCAGGCCATCTATTAGAATGTCTGGAAGGCAAACAAGGAGAGGCAGACAGTCAGGAGGCAATAAAAGAGGGCAAGCAGGCTCTGTGTCTGGGGGCAACAGTGCTGGTCGTGGACGCGGTGCATTGTCATCAGCACATGGCCATGGGACACGCTTGTCCTTCTTTTCGGCAGCTGGACATGTTGAGCCACATCATGCCGAAGACTTGGTAGAGTGGATGACCAAGCCCTCCTCCTCCTCCTCATCCTCTCTCACCCAGGCTCAGGGTACTGGAAAAGCAGCTGCCAAAGCGTCGTCTTCCCTGGTATCAATGTCAGACAAATCATCAGTCACTCCTTCCCTAGACCCACCATGTCCTCCTCCTGAGGAGTCCCCCGAACTGTTTCAGCACAGTGTTGGGTACATGCTCCAGGAGGATGCCCAGCGTTTCGAAGGGTCTGATGATGAAACCCAGCTAGAGGAAGGCAGTAGCGTGAGAGCAGACAGAGGGGATGCTCAAGAAGGACACCAATCTGGCAGTCATGTTCCAGCAGCTGCAGCATACTGCCAGATTGGCTCCAGTGATGAGGAGGGAGGGGATGATGAGGTCAATGACTCCACGTGGGTGCCTAATAGGAGAGAGGAGGAGGAGGAGGATGAGGAGGAGGCACATCTCCAACGAGGCAGGATGCCCTTTGGTGGCCAGCGTAAGGGCAGTACACCGACGGAATCACACCGCAGAGCTCCGCCTGTGCAGGGCGCTGCCTCTGCCCGTCATTCAAAAAGTTCTTTGGTGTGGGCCTTTTTTGAGGCTAGTGCATCAGATCGCACAGCTGCTGTTTGCAACATATGTCTCAAGCGTATATCGCGTGGCCAAAACATCAGCCGCTTGGGTACCACATGCCTGACCAGACATATGTTGACCTGCCATGCAGCTCGTTGGCAAGCCTACCTCAAAGACCCACACCAAAGAACAAAGCGGACCTCTCCTTGCACCGCATCAGCTGGGATCTCCAACCCCACTATAACTTCAGTCCTCTCTGAAACATGCACTGAGAGGAATGAAGGTGTAGAATTAGGTGTGTCACAGCCAAGTACTTGCGCCCACTCTGCTAGCAGTACACCGACGTCCGATTCTAGCAGGCAAATTTCCCTGCCCCAGCTGCTGGACCGTCGAAAGAAGTTCACTCCCAGCCATCCACATGCCCAGCGGTTGAATGCTAGCTTGGCTAAATTGCTAGCGCTTCAACTGCTGCCTTTTCAGTTGGTAGACTCGGCCCCCTTCCGTGAGTTTGTGCAATGTGCGGTTCCTCAGTGGCAGGTTCCCAAACGCCACTTTTTCTCACGGAAGGCTATTCCGGCTCTCTACCGGCATGTGGAAGGCAATGTCTTGGCCTCGCTGGACAGGGCGGTCAGCGGTAAGGTGCATATTACCGCTGACTCATGGTCCAGCAGGCATGGACAGGGACGTTACCTTTCTTTCACGGCCCATTGGGTCACTCTTTTGGCAGCTGGGAAGGATTCAGGACAAGGTGCAGTAGTGTTGGAGGTTGTCCCACCGCCACGCCTCCAAAATGCTACTACTGGTTGTGACACACCTCTCTCCTCCACCCCCTCCTCTTCTTCTTCCTCCATGGCCTCTTCCTGTGGTTTGTCCTATGAACCAGCGGTGCTCCGTAGCCGTTCACGGGGCTACGCAAGTACGCAGGCAAAAAGATGCCATGCCGTGCTTGCGCTGGTGTGTTTGGGGGACAGAAGCCACACTGGGGCAGAGGTCCTGTCTGCTCTGCAGGGCCAGGCCGAGAGGTGGTTGACGCCACGCCAGCTTAAGCCAGGAATGGTGGTTTGCGACAATGGCACCAACCTCCTCTCCGCCCTCCGACAGGGACAACTGACCCATGTGCCCTGTGTGGCTCACGTCCTTAACCTGGTGGTGCAGCGCTTCTTGGGCAGGTACCCGGGCTTACAGGATGTCCTGAGGCAGGCCAGGAAAGTCTGTGTGCATTTCCGCAGATCTTATAATGCCAGTGCTCGCCTGGCTGAGCTGCAAAAGGAGTTGAACCTGCCCAAGAACCGCCTTATATGTGACATGCCCACCAGGTGGAACTCAACGTTGGCCATGCTGCAGCGGCTGCACACGCAGCAGAGGGCCATCAATGAGTACCTGTGCGACTACGGCACCAGGACAGGGTCAGGGGAGCTTGGTTTTTTTTCTCCACGCCAGTGGGGCATGATCAGGGATGCATGCACTGTCCTGGCACCATTTGAGGAGGCCACGAGGATGGTGAGCAGTGACAGTGCATGCATCAGTGACACTGTACCTCTTGTCCACCTGTTGGAGCACACGCTGCGTGGAATAATGGACAGGGCACTTGAGGCAGAACAGAGGCAGGAAGAGGAGGACTTCCTTGCCTCTCAAGGCCCCCTTTACCCAGACAGTGTTCCTTCTGTCCCACCCATCGCACAGGAAGAGGAGGAGGAGGAGGAGGAGGAGGAGGAGGAGGAGGATTGTGTCAGCATGGAGGTGGAGGCTGGCACTCAGCATCATCAGCAGCAGTCTTTTAGGGATGATTTACAGTCCCAAGAAACCAGTGGACTTGTACGTGGCTGGGAGGAGGTGGCTGCGGATCATGTCGTCCTTAGTGACCCAGAGGACTCCGGAGCGAATGCCTCAGCAAACCTACGCTGCATGGCCTCCCTGATCCTGCAAAGTCTGCGGAAGGATCCTCGTATTCTTCGGATCAAGGAGAGGGACCATTACTGGCTGGCCACTCTCCTTGATCCACGGTACAAGGGTAAGGTTGCGGACCTTATGTTACCGTCGCAGAGGGAGCAGAGGATGAGACAACTCCGGGAGGCCTTGCAGAAAGGTCTGTGCAACGCGTTCCCAGAGACTGGGAGGTTGCAAACTCCTGGTCCTGGACAACGAGTTGCTGAGGCTTCGGCCAGTCAAAGAAGGAGCGGTGGGGAAGGTGGCCGTCTGACCGATGCGTTCAGACAATTCTTTAGTCCGCAGCCCCAAAGTATGATCGGTTCCAGCAACCATCGCCAGCGTCTGATAAACATGGTGCAGGAATATCTAGGGGCAAGGTCAGACTTGGACACCTTCCCCACCGAAAATCCTCTGGCTTACTGGGTCTTGAGGATGGATCACTGGCCAGAGCTTGCACAGTATGCAATTGAGCTACTGGCCTGTCCTGCATCCAGCGTTCTTTCGGAACGCACATTCAGTGCTGCTGGAGGATTTGTCACGGATCACAGGGTGCGCCTGTCCACCGACTCGGTTGATCGACTGACTTTCATCAAGATGAACCAGTCTTGGATCACCACCAGCTACCACACACCTGATGCTGATATAACAGACTAATTGATTTTAAAATGTCACATCCCTTCAAGACTGATGCTGATGCTGAGTGCCTGTGCTGTTATGTTGACTGGCTATCCTCCTCCTCCGAGTCCTCAATGATACGATTGATGATGATAGCTTGGAAGATCATTTTTGTTTATGGGTGCCGCCACCAGTGCCTAACGCCCAATTTTTCAGCCCCTGTTTAACAGGGGCGTGTAATTACAATTTTTGAAGCAATACTTTGCAACAGGGCTCATTGCTGTGCTCCAAGTACAGTATCTGTGAGGAGTTGCAGTGTTGTGCCACCAGTGCCTAAGGCCCAATTTTTCAGCCCCTGTTTAACAGGGGCGTGTCATTACAATTTTTGAAGCAATACTTTGCAACAGGGCTCATTGCTGTGCTCCAAGTACAGTATCTGTGAAGGGTTGCAGTGTTGTGCCACCAGTGCCTAAGGCCCAATTTTTCAGCCCCTGTTCAACAGGGGCATGTAATTACAATTCTTGATCTAATAATTCACAGCAGGGCCCATTGCTGCACCCACCAAGAGTAACTGTCAGGGCTTACAGTGTTGTGGCACCAGCACCACCATCAAAGGCCCAATTTTTACTACCACTGTTCAACAATTATATGTAATTAAAATTCCTGATATAATAGTTGACAGCAGGGCGTTCCAGCACCAACCAAGAGTAACTGTGAGTGCTTACAGTGTTGTGCCAACACCAACAACTAAGGGGCCTATTTCTGCAGAGTATATACGGCAGGTCCCTACTTTCAAACATCCAACTTACAAACGACTCCTACTTGCAAACGCAAGAAGACAACAGGAAGTGAGAGGAAATCTACCACTAGGAAGGAAAATTCTCTCCTGTAAGAATAAATATGGGAGAAAGGTGTCTCCTCTGTACTGATGCTTTATCAGCAATCCTTGTTTCAAGAAAAACACCACATTTCAAAAACAGTTGTCATTAGGACGGAAAGTGAGGTGAAATGTTCTGAACAGGGGCACAGACAGCAAAACAAATGTTACAGGGGTGATAACCCTTACCTATGTTTTCCAAAAAGTTTAAAAATAGATTTTTGGTCTGGAGCTACACTTCAACAATGTACCTGTTCAAAATTACAAACAGATTCTACATAAGAACAAACCTACAGTCCCTGTCTTGTATGCACCGCCTGTATACGGCTGTTCAGAGTATATAGGGCCTTTTTTATTTTATGTGCGGGGTTCCCCTTAATATCCATACAAGACCCAAAGGGGCTGGTAATGGGCTGGGGTAGGGGGGGGGTCATGGGGTAGCTATGCCATTTTTCTTAAAGATTTTCATCCATATTACCGGGACCAGACATTACATTAAAGCCGCAAGCAGTTTTAAATGGCTTTTTTTTCCTTTAGAAGTGTCATTTTGTGCAGGGACAGTTCTAAACACGGGAAACACGTGGCACTTCACAGGCATACTTTAGACACCCCCCAGGTACGATATTTAAAGGAATATTTGACTTTTTTTTTTTCACTTTATGCATCATTAAAATGACTGCTCCCGGAAAACGACCGTTTTTAAAACTTATTTTTGCATTGATACATGTCCCCTGGTGCAGAACCCGGGTTCCCAAACCCTTTTTAGGACAATAACATGCATAATAGTTTTTATAATTAGCACTTTAGAATTCGAACGTTCGCATCCATTGTATTTAATAGGGTTCTAATGTTCGTTCGAACTTTCGGTCCGTTCGCGGGTTCTGGTGCGAACCGAACCCGGGGGTGTTCGGCTCATCACTAGTCTTGGCATACACTGTTTGTGAACTGATTGGAGGAAAGGCACACACACCCCCCCCCTCTCCCCTTCCACATAGGCAGAGTAAGGAAGAAATGTGCAGAGCTGTGCTGTGAACAGACAAGCTCGCTGCTAATCTATTTATAGCACCCACCGACACAAATTTTCAGCTGCTTTTATCTCCAGTGTTGGAGAACTTGTCAGAAGTTATGCTGATAACAGAAGAACGGAGTAGCAGAAAGACACAGGACTTAGGCCCCTTTCACACAGGCTTGTACGTGTACGGACTCCGCTTTGTTCAACAGGAATCGATCTGCCGATCCTTGCTGAGCAGGCGGATGACAGGTCCATCTTTGCTCACTGTGCGGAGATGGACCTGTTAAAGCCCCGCTGTCCTCTATGGAGATCGGATGAAAACAGACCGCCTGTCTATTTTTATCCGATCCTATCCGATTCTCCAGGCGGATGGAAAATAGGGTTTCCATCTGTCTGGATTTCACGGACAGGATCAGATATCGGCGGATGTCAGCGGAGATGTCACCGCTGACATCCGCCACTCAATAGGAGTGCTTGAAAACATGACAGACGGACCTGATTGGAGTGCCCTTGTGAAAGGGGCCTTATGCCGCGTACACATGGCCGGACTTTCCAACGGGAAAACCTCAGTCGGAATTTCTGATGGAGAAATAGAGAACCTGCTCTCTATCTAAGTCCGTCGGAAATTCCGACAGAAAAAGTCTGATGGGGCATACACACGGTCGGAATATCCGACCAAAAGCTCTCATCTGACTTTTTCTGTCGGAAATTCCGTTTTTAGAGCTTTGGAGAGATATGTAAACACTACAGATATATGTGCCTAGTTCAGATTAATCGGGTTTACGTCCTTGATCTAGCTTATTTTTTGTATTAAGATCCTTTTCACACTGGAGGCGTTTTTCAGGCGCTAACGAGCTAAAAATAGCGCCTGTAAAGTGCCTCCCCTGCAGCCCCAGTGTGAAAGCCTGAGTGCTTTCAAACTGGAGCGGTGTGCTTGCAGGATGTTAGAAAAAGTCCCGCGAGCAGCATCTTTGGAGCGGTGTATACACCACTCCTCCTCCGCCTATGCCCATTGAAATAAAAGGGCACCACTGCCGAAGTGCCTGCAAAGGGCTTCAGCAGCGACGCTTTTTGGGCACATTTAACCCTTTCTTCGGCCGCTAGTAGGGGGGGTTAAAAGCGCCCCGCTAGCGACCAAAAAGTGCCACTAAAATCAGCAGCGCTTTACCGCTAACGCGGCCGCGCTGTGAGTGGAAAAGGGGTCTAATATTATGTTAATGTTCTTTGTTTCCTTTTTTTTTCCTGGAGTAAGTAGAAGAGGATACAATGTATCTTTTTCTCTGTTCCAGAGGAGAAACACATGCAGAGACAGTGGCACTATAACTGTAAATCAGCAAATCAGAGGCTATCCCAGTATTCAGGCAATCGGTCTCTTGGTGAGAGCCCAATCTCTGTACTGGGTGCGCACTGTGCAGCGTGCTCTCAGCACAAACACAGGTACACATATATGCAGCCCCACTGAAGACGACCCACTTCAGCATATATGTGTGCATTTGGCAGGAAGGGGTTAATGAGACGTGCCCCTTGTATTGGTGCCAGCTGTCCTAGTTTAAAATCCACAGTCCTCTGCCCCCCCCCCCCACGATACACCTGCAGCCATAGCCAGGGGCATCGCTAGGGGGTGGCTATTGGGGATATAGCCCCGAATCTGGGGACCATAGCCCTGAGTCTTTTGCCATGGGGTCCCTGCCTAACCAGCGGGTCGCGGCCATGGCTGCTGTGGTGGGTGGGCTGGCTGCATGAGAGAGGTGGAGGAGAGGAGAGAGGTGAGCAGGCAGACAAGCAGAGATGACATCATCTCTCACTGCCCGCCACACATCAGCGCTCTTCCGCCCTCACAGCGCGGTGGAGTGGAGATCACGTGCTTCTGGTCATCGGTGGAGCTCAACTTTGCAGCCAGACCCCCTTGCTTCAATATCGGAGGTGCGGCGGAAAGCAGCGAGATGACATCATCTCTTACAGCCCGCCCCGCATCACCGCTCTCCTGCCCTCACTAAATGTACCAGTGCTGCCAGCCTGCCACCAATGCAGCATCAATGCACATTTGGTGGCACTGGCTGGCATGGCAAGTGACAACCCACATCTGGTGGCCAGTGACGTGGCAAGTGACAATCTGCAAATGGTGGCAGGAGATGTGGCAAGTGACAATCTGTAAATGGTGTCAGGAGATGTGGCAAGTGACAATCTGCAAATGGTGGCAGATGTGGCAAGTGACAATCTGCAAATGGTGGCAGGAGACGTGACAAGTGACAATCTGCAAATGGTGGCAGGAGACGTGGCAAGTGACAATCTGCAAAAGGTTGCAGGTGACGTGGCAATCTGCAAATGGTGTCAGCTGACATGGCAGTCTGCAAATGGTGGCAGGAGACGTGACAAGTGAAAATTTGAAAATGGTGGCACGAGACGTGGCAAGTGACAATCTGCAAATGGTGGTAGGAGACGTGGCAAGAGACAATATGCAAATGGTGGCAGGTGACGTGGCAATCTGCAAATGGTGTCAGGTGACGTGGCAATATGCAAATGCTGTCAGGTGATGTGGCAATCTGCAAATAGTGTCAGGAGATGTGGCAAGTGACAATCTGCAAATGGTGGCAGGAGACGTGGCAAGTAACAATCTGCAAATGGTGGCAGGTGACGTGGCAATCTGCAAATGGTGGAAGGTGACGTGGCAATTTGCAAATGGTGGCAGGTGATGTGGCAATTGGCAATCTGCAAATGGTGGCAGGTGACATGGCAAGTGACAATCTGCATCTTCTGCCAGGTGAAAGTGGCAAATGACAATCCACATCTGGTGGCAGGTGACAGTGGCAAGTGACACGCTGTATCTGGTGACAGGCGACAGTGGCAAGAGACACGCTGCATCTTGTGACAGGAGATGTGGCAAGTGACACGCCCAGGGCTTCCACTGATTCTGCATTATGGCGAGTTGAACCACTTCATTATATATTAGACTGTAACAATAGAAACAATGCGCTTCAATCACCCTGGCACCATATCATCCATGGTGCCATGATGATTAAAGCGCCAACACCAACCATTGCCTGCGAAAAATTGCTTACCACCGGCGTGCCCCCCCCCCCCCCCGCGGGCCTGCAAAAAGGTTGGTGACCGCTGCTACGGGCTCTAGCCCCATATCTTTTGCAGACCTAGCAACGCCCCTAGTTATTGTGTTTTGTGGGGGTCATTAAAAGCACTGGACCTGTCATGGGCACTTGCCAAGAGTGCCAACTATGGCTGACTTTTCCACCTCCCTCTGCTATTCATTCATTCACAGAAGCTGCACTATAGCTTCCATGAATAAAAAACACTTTATGAATCGAGGAGGTGGACCATACAGTCAGTAATCCACCTATCCTCCATTTATAGAACGCTTTTCACTGATGGTAACTATAGTACAGCTTTTTTGTGAACTTTAGCACTCTGGAAAAAGTTTAACCTCTTGGCGCCAACAGCACGCAAATATGCAGCCTCTCAGGAGGTGGGCTTTGCATATTTGCATGTAATATTGCAAAAACAGCTGTGACAAGAGCATGCGCCCTACGACCTCCCGGCACAGTTGCCGGCAGCTAACAGAAAGTGCTTGTGATTGGGAGCTTTTCGATCATGTGACCGCTGTGACAGCCAATCACAGCAGTCACATGACCATAAACCCCACCATCTTAAACCCCTTAAAGGGTCGGGAGGTGCCAGCACCAAGGGGTTAAAGTGTCACTAAAGGCAACACTTTTTTTTTATATTTCTGGATAGAGTAATGTAGGGTTTTAACCCGTCAGCTTTTCTTTTTTTTCCAATGTGTCCTATTGGGAAGATTTCCCTTGAAATAACAGGGAGTGAGAAAATACCTCTAAATTGAGGGAATGCCTGGTTGTCACCAGAACTAGTGTCCAGATTGGAAGATTTCCCCCTCTATTACGGTTCTGATGCCAGACCAAAATTTGTGATTTTCTTATAGCTTCATTTTCAATAATAATGGTAAACAGGACAAATAGAAAGGGTGAATCTCCCCAACGGGGACACAGACAGCAATAAAAACTGACAGATGTTCTATTCCATCTCCACTCTAGCCAAAACAAAACAAAAAAAAAGTTTTGCCTTTAGTGACACTTTGTTTGCTTTGTTACATAGTTTGTGGAGTATAGGAGACAGCAAATTATTATTTGTATTATATGCGTGTGTAGCGGGTATGTACTTTTAAAAACTGGTGAGGACACCAGTGATGCATGGTTCCCTGCGGCCCAGCAGGTGGCGCTGTCACTTTGGGTCGGGGTTGAACCATCGCAGCCAGTGCCGTACCCTTTGTGACCTCTCGCAGCGGTTGTACGGCGGGGCGGGGAACCCGCCATGCTTGCTGGGAGAGGGTATAAAGGGGCGGACATCTTCGCCACGAGGTTGGAGTCCCGGGCACCTTCAGTCTGAGGGCTGTTGTTGCGGTCGGTGTCCAGGCGGCCTAGGCCTGGACACTTGGAGTTCGTGTTCCATCCCAGACACCTTCAGTCTGGGGTGAGGTACTCAGCCGGAGGCCTGGGGCCCAGTACCTTCCGCTGGGTCCCGCGAGGGAGGGATCGTCCTAGGGGGCCCCGGGAGTGGGGCACCCGAATCCAGAGGCATAAGGGACCGGAGGAGGGACTCACCCGAAGACCTGGTGCAGCAGATTGCCAGTGCCGGGTGAACCTCTGGAGACCGCTCGGAGGGATATCTTTCCTGAACAAAGGCCAAGTTCAACGAGGAAGTTCAGTCCACGTTCAATGACTGGTGGCAGCGGTCCAACTATTCCAATCAGGTCAGTGGCAGAGACCTGCTATTAGGCCTGTGGCAGTGGCGTCACTAGGGTTGGTGTCACCTGGTGCGGCAAAACATGGTGTCACCCCCCCTCCTGTCTATCCTGCCCAGCGCCCTCCAGGCAGCGCACAGTCACGAGGCACACCCCCAAATGACCCCTGTAAATTAAAGTATAGGGTGGTATTGGGCTGGCTGGAGCGATATAGGGCAGGTTGGGGTAATATAGGGCAGGTTGCAGTGGTATAGTGCAGTCTGGGGTGGCATAGGGCAGGTTGGGGTTGTATAGGGAAGGCTGGGGTGGTATAGAGCAGGTTGGGGTGGTATATGGCAGGCTGGGTGGCATTGGGCAGGTTGGGGTTATATAGGGCAGGGTGTGATGGCATAGAGCAGGTTGCAGTGGCATAGGGCAGGTTGGGGTGGTATAGAGCAGGTTGGGGTGGTATAGAGCAGGTTGGGGTGGTATATGGCAGGCTGGGTGGCATTGGGCAGGTTGGGGTTATATAGGGCAGGGTGTGATGGCATAGAGCAGGTTGTGGTGGCATAGGGCAGGTTGGGGTGGTATAGGGAAAGCTGGGGTGGCATAGGGCAGGGTGCGGTGGTATAGAGAAGGCTGGGGTGGCATAGGGCAGGGTGCGGTGGCATAGGGCAGGGTGGGGTGGTATAGAGCAGTTTGCGTGGCATACATCAGGTTGCAGTGGCATAGGGCAGGCTGGGGTGACATAGGGCAGGTTGTGGTGGTATAGGGAAGGTTGGGGTGGCATAGGGCAGGGTGCGGTGGTATAGGGCAGGCTGGGGTGGCATAGGGCAGGTTGCAGTGGCATAGGGCAGGTTTCGGTGTCATAAGGCAGGTTGCGGTGGCATAAGGCAGGCTGGGGTGGTATGGTGCCAGGTTAGGACTCCATCATGGGGTGCAAGGTGGTCTGCTGCTGCTAGACAAAGCTATAGATTATATATAGATATTATGTAATATAGCTGGTCCATCCGCCCCTCCCCCCACCAGTCCAGCTAACTCAACTACTGTGCCTATTATATGTAATATAATATATCTGTGTCCAGCATCACCCCCCCCCCCCATTATCATCATCAGACCAGCTCAGGGTGGGGGTGTCTCAGTCAGCTAATATAAATTATATAGTCAGTGTTGTCTGTCTGATAATGGGCGGGGGGGGGGGGGGGTGATGCTGGATATAGATATATTATATTACATATAATAGGCACAGTAGTTGAGTTAGCTGGACTGGTGGGGGGAGGGGCGGATGGACCAGCTATATTACATAATATCTATATATAATCTATAGCTGTGTCGCAGCAGGCCACCTTGCACCCCCCCCCCTTCATTATCATACAATACAGGTCAGGGCGCCAGACAGACTGAGTCCTCCTCCCACACTAGCTAGTAGCTCTGCCTCTTACAATGGCAACCGCCCCCCCCCCCCCCCCGCTCCCCACACACACACACACACACCTACCTCATCTTGTGCTTGTGCTCGGGAGTCGGGCCGGCGGTGGAGACCCCCCCCCCCACCTGTTCTGGAGTCTTGACTGGAGAGGAGGAGGGCTGGGCAGCGACTCTCACAGCGTGCAGCCGGAGAAAGTTGTGTGTGACGTCACATCATCACAGTGCAGTGTGATGATGTGACAGGCTGACGCTCTGTAGGGTAGGGAGGGAGGAGGAAGAAGAATAAGGAACCGGAGGACACACACACACCAGGCGCGGCGGCGCTGGAAGTGTTGTTCCAGCCCAGCGGGGTGAAGTTGCTGAATTAAAGTGTCAGCTGTAAAAAAAAAAAAAAAAAGTCAAAAAAAAAAAAAGTCAAAAAAAATAAATAAATTTTTTTCTCACCGTCGGAAGGGTGTCACCCCTCTAGCGGGTGTCACCCGGGTGCGGACCGCACCCCCCTAGCAATGCCTCTGGCCTGTGGCAGGGGCCTCAACAATTCATCCGGTTGGTTGCAGCGACCAACACTCACGGTCAGTGGCAGAGACCGTGCGCCAGGCCTATTCGCTAGCAAAGGAATAGGAGAGTTCAGTTGTGCCTGGGCCTACCGTTCCCACACCCCATGTTCGTCTGTTATTGTAAGTTCAACTGATTGTGTTCACCCTATTGTACGGGAAATAAAGGAGTGTTGGACTTTCGATTGGTGTGGGGCTCTATTATTGGCAGACATGTCTCCATGGAACAACTGAGGCTTTGTATGCAGTGGACAGACCCGGAGGTAAATCAACTAACTTTGCTCAACCCTCCTATACAAACGAGGGGAGAGCTTGGCGTAGTGTTCCTGCACTCTCCTCTCCCAGATACCCCTAGATACAAGCCATGCACAATAGGTGAGATGGGGAGTGGGGCTCCGCTACACGTGTTTATTTGATTACTCATTTTGGCGAACATGTAAAACGTGTGCATTTTTATTCTGTGAAACACATTAAGGCCCAGTTCACACCACATGCAGTCCAGTGTGGGAGTTTTTCAGCATCAAAAATACATGGATAGTAGATTATATCGTTTTCAATGGCATAGTTCACCCCAGTGCGTTCCAGTTTAAGAAAAGAGCATGCTGCATTTTTTCTGCTTGGAACTGTACTGAAATGCAGTAAAATCTTCAGGGTAAAATTATCTCTTACACCCCCCACTTTAATGCCCCATACACACAATCGTTTTTCATGCCGTTAAAAATGCCATTTTTAAAAATGGCCATTAAAAATGATCGTGTGTATGCTCCAGAGCATTTTTAACGACGTGAAAAACGGGCATTAAAAATTTCGAACATGCTCTCTTTTTTCACGTCGTTTTTCATGTCGTTTTTTTTAACGACGTGAAAAACGATAGTGTGTATGCTTTAACGACGTGAAAAAAAACGCGCATGCTCAGAATCAAGTATGAGACGGGAGCGCTCGTTCTGGTAAAACTAGCGTTCGTAATGGAGATAGCACATTCGTCACGCAGTAACGGACTGAAAAGCAAGAGGCTGAAAAGCGCGAATCGTTGCTCAACAAACTTTACTAACATGAAGGGTGGCGCCATTCGAGCGGAACTTCCCCTTTATAGTGCCGTCGTACGTGGTATACGTCACTGCGCTTTGCTTGATCGTTTTTTAAAATGATCGTGTGTACGCAAGACAGGCTTGAGAGGAAACATGAAAAAAAACGACGTGAAAAACGGCAATAAAAAAAATGGCAAGAAAAACGATCGTGTGTATGGGGCATAAGAAGTATTCTCTCAAACAATTTCAGCAAGCTAGCACTGTTTTCCGCACGGCTCAAGTGAATCTGCTTTCTGACCACTTTTTGTCTCGTCAGGCTTGGCACTTAACCAAAAGGCAATTTGTCCTCTGGGCTGAGCAACAAGAATTGTATTTTGCAACGTTGTGTTTCCTCAAATATGGGAACAAGTCTGGTAAATTATTGGCCAGACTCTGTAGGGACCTCACTAGCCTATGCCCAGTACAACGTTGTGGGACTCAACAGGCTCTCTCACTACCTCACCCTCAGAAATTACCTTGGTTCTGACTGATTACTATAGCAACCCGTACTCAGTAGATCCCATTGACCAGGAAAAAGCTACCTCCTTACTTGATCGTCTTCATCTCCCTAAACTCTCTCCAGCAAAACTAGACGCCTTTAAGAAGTATAGCCAAAGCTATACTTCTCCTATGGATCACAGCACTGCAGTTAGTTCTGCACTCCTGTGACCCATTTTCAGTGTACAGCAGACCACGCTGTCACCTGACATCACAGCACAGACCCAGTCTCTGAAAAGATCCCAACCATATGGTCAGGATCCACCTAGAACCCTGGACCTTCAGCTGGCTCAGCCTGTCAGATCAGGGGGGGAGGTGTCAGAGGAGAGAGCTGGAGACTCACAGTCCCCAACTTTCAGCTCACAGAATGCTGAGAACTGAATGATCAGCAGTCTTTGATTGCTCAGTTCTCAGTTTAGAGGCACCGGGGGGACAGTTGCAACATCGGAATAATGCTGCATCCACCTAGGTGAGTATATATTTTTTTCTAAACCCCAAACTGCTCTTTTGAGTGTGCCAATCGCTCTGGATGACATTGTAGCTACTATTAAATCCTTGGCCAATAACAAAACCCCCGGACCAGACGGGCACACTGCAGAATTGTTTAAGCTAGCCCAGGAATATCTTTTTCCCACATTTTTACATGTCTATGCAGGGATGTGGAGTGGGGGGCCTTACCTCCCCCTGGCCTCTCAAGCTCATAATAAACTGCTGGCCAAAATAGATAAGATCCTACCCTTCCGGGGTTGTATAGACCGATCTCCCTAATCAATGTGGATGCCAAATTTCTTTCTAAAATAGCCACTCCTCTGTGGCAATATTACCAAAAATTATACCTACAGTCCAGTCAAGTTTTGTCCCTGGGAGGTCTGCCACTCTAAAATATTCGCAAGGTCCTTTTAGCTCTTGACAATATTCGTTTCGAATGGTTATATCCTGGTGAAGGGGAAGCTGGGATTTACAGGCCGTGTGGACATTTATTCAAAATATGTGTAGCCAGGTCCCGATGGCCCCTGAGGCCTAATGGTGATTTCCAGAGTTAGAGACAGCTGAAATCCTTCTGTGTAGAGTGGGTTACAAGGCATGGTGGGTGTAGTACAAGATGAAATGGTGGGCTCCAGACACGTTTTGAATGCAAAGAGATTTATTGTCTATTGAACAGAACTGGGGGAGAGAGGGACATGGCCAGGACACCCTTAAGTAGATGCAATGATAATTGTCAGACTCCGAGACTTCTATAGGGTAGACAGCTATATAGGTGAAGACACTGCTTCTGTATATGTAGGACCGCTGTCTCCTATGGCAATAATCTTGTAGCAGTTACTAACGGTAGTTGTATTCAACTATTTGCCACACAAACAGTCTTCCGCTTACTCCACAATCACTTACTGTGGATCTTCACTCAATGAACGCCTAGTCTTTCGCTAGACTTCAGATCCAATATCCACTGGATCCCCTGAGCTCTTCCAGTTTTATCACTCAGTATATTCCTCAAGCATTACCCCCCGCTTCCCTGCTGGGTCCCTGGCTTGGCACTCACAGATACTCTTCAAGCATCACCCCTTCTGACCCGCTGGGTCCCTGGCTTGGTACCCACTGATGCTCCGCAAGCGTCACCTCTGCTGTCCCGCTGGGTTCTGGCCTGGCACTCGCTGAAGTTTTCCCAGTTCTTCGTCATCACCAGCTGGTGAAAAGACTGCTCTGGTACTGGCTTCAGCTTACTCACAGTGGTCTCCGGTAACAAGGTGGATGGTCCCTTAGTGCCGACAGCTCCCCCTATACCTCTGACCACAGCTGGTTCCCCGTCCGGCTGAACCACTACTTCAGGTTGGACTACAAGCCAGTAGTCACAACCCTACGCTACTTCTCCTGCTCCTGGATAGGCCTTAGGCAGCCTAGCAGCCAGGTGTCCCTGTGATAGGCCTCAGGCTTCTGGCCTAGCAGCCCGGGGCAGCATAACACATGTCCATCCAGACAGCCATTCAGGTGGCACAGAACCCCGATCACCTGACACCACCCAAAAAAAATAGTCTCTCCAAGCAGGCCAAGGGACCACAGAAAATCCCTGCCCATTGGCTAAGACACCCCATCTATTCATGGCTGAGCTTGCAAAGCCCCTGTCTTATCTAATGCCACTAGCATAGTGCCACATAGTGACAGAAGAGAAAGGGTGCAACAAGTCCAGATTTCGAGAGGAATCAATTGATCTCCTAACAATTGGCCAAGGCAACTATCAATTGGCAACTAAATTTGATAGCAACCCTGCCTAAACATCAGGGTGCAACATCTGTATAAATCTCCCTCACCCAGCTTGGAGGTTTTGGGTCTCCTCTCTGCTTCTATATCTCTCACTAAGGGCATGACAAGGCTGCCCTCTTTCACCCCTATTGTTCATTCTAGCCATTGAACCCCTTTTTAGGATTCTAACCGCACAATCCCAGCTAAGTGGCATGGAGTGTGCTGATGCCTGCCTTTAGGTTCCACTCTTTGCTGACAACATTCTTATTTTTTTTTCTTTCAATCTATTTGCTGACATACCTATTATACTGAATATTTTTTTCAGACTACTGTTCTTGTTCGGGCCTCTGAAATATTTTTTACCAAAAGCCAAGTCCTTTCTCTCTACTCATCCAAGGCAAGGGCCTGGACTGCTTCCGCCCCATTCAAAGAACTTATCAACCATCTTACATACCTTGGTATCACTCTTTTTTTTCCACTTGTACCTACAGGTAAGCCTATACTAAGGCTTACCTGTAGGTACAGTGAATATATTCTAAACTTGCACTGTTTAGAAGATATTCACACTGTATACAGCCAGTGACTTCACTGACGCATGTGCTCTGAAGGGACTGCATAACCGTGCCTTTCATTCAGGCCTCAGTGTCGCGACCATGACTACTGTGCGCATGCCCGGGAGTGACGTCATCGCGGCTTAGTCAATCAGACGGCCAGAGCATGCAAACCCAGAAGGAAGACCAGGTGAAGATGGAAGCCCTGTCAGTGGTGACAGCATGCCACTGGAGGGCTTCAGCCTAAGGTAAACATTTCATAATGTGCTAGTATGCGATGGATACTTGCACATTATGCCATTATCTTGCAGGTATTTTTTTATTTTTTATTTTTTAAAGGATGCAGTTTACTACTGCTTTAAGATCGCAAGGGAACCGTCCTCATTGCATAGGCTGAAATACCCACTTCTATTCTCTAAGATTCTCCAAGAGGTCGAAGCATGGATGACCCTCCCACTCTTCCAGAGATGCCAACTGTTTAAAACGGTATTGTTTGCCAGGTTGCTATATTGGATGCAGACAATTCCTTTATTGCTTAAAGTGGTTGTAAAGGTTTGTTTTTTATTTTCTAAATAGGTTCCTTTAAGCTAGTGCATTGTTGGTTCACTTACCTTTTCCTTTGATTTCCCTTCTAAATGTTTTTTTTCTTTGTCTGAATTTCTCACTTCCTGTTTCTCCTCACTAAACTTCACACCATCATCCGAGCGGGGGTTAGTCAGCCAGAACAGCTTACTGAGGAGGAACAGGAAGTGAGAAATTCAGACAAAGAAAAAAAATTTTTAGAAGGGAAATCTAAGGAAAAGGTAAGTGAACCAACAATGCACTAGCTTAAAGGAACCTATTTAGAAAATAAAAAACAAACCTTTACAACCCCTTTAAACATGCTGATATTTCTCTTTTAAATAAGGCACTCCCTAAATTTTTATGACACGGCAAGAGACCCCCACATAGCTCTTAAAAGTTATATCTCCCGAAGGGTGAAGGAGGGGCTAACTTACCTAACCTCAGATTTTATAATTTATCATGTCTATTACGGTAATTACGCAACTCAAAAAAACACAAGCATACATGTGCAAAAAACATTAAATATATCAAAAGTGTGTCCTTCACATAGTAAAATTTAAAGCACTGGGAATGTATCATATAAGTCTTTCCCAAAGGATTGATTTGGACGATTGAGCTGATCGGCTTGTGACCAGATTGATCCCTCCTGTATGTGCCCATATGATCTCCGTAATCGAGATCCTACAGTTCTGGTAAGCGGCCTGTGTGGCTACTTTTATTATTGCCTATTATTGCCTGGCTGTCGTGTGGAAGAACAGTATCATCATCTGTCTCCTTTATCCAAGGATCCACTCATCTATCCACACTGAATGTCATTTGCTATGGACGTTTAATTCATTCAGTTTGTTTCAGTCTTTGTTTCACATCCATCCTTTAAGAAGGACTTATATGATACATTCCCAGTCCTTTAAATTTTACTATGTGAAGGACACACTTTTGATATATTTAATGTTTTCTGTACGTTTTCTTGTGTTTTTTTGGGTTGCGCAATTGATACTAATTTTTGCACACTTTCATGAGCTGAATATTCAGGCTCTTTGTTTTAGTTGCAGCACCATCATTTATTTCTTGTTTATTCATTTTTGAATATTTACATATATACGTTAAAATATATACCTTTTGTCATGGGGTTAGCGCAGATTTACCACTTTTAACATCATGTCTATTACGCCATGGTCTTAACTGGCTTTCGGGGAACTCATTTATTTGGATATTGCCTTAAGCCTTGTACGCACGATCAAATTTTCCGCAGATAAAGCCTCAGACTTTTGTACGAAGGCCGTTGGCCAAAAACTTGTCTTGCATACAAACAGCACGCAATTGTCGGCCAACAAACACGAACGTAGTTACGTACTACGTAGTTTTTCAGCTCTTTAGCGCCACCCTTTGGGCACCTTCTGCTAATGTTGTTTGACGAGCATTGCTTCTGAGTATGCGTGTTTGTACTTTGGACTATTGTCCGACGGACTTGTGTACACACGCTCGGAAAATCCGACAACAGACCGTTGTTCGCGGAAAATTTTAAAGCCTGCCATCCAACCTTTTTCCGTTGGAAAATCCGACAATTGTCCGATGGAGCATACAAATGGTCAGATTTTCCGCCAACAGCCTGTCATCACACAATTCCCATCGGAAAATCCGATCGTGTGTACGAGGCTTATGAAAAGCGTGGACAATCCGCGCTTTCCCCACTGTGCAAAAAGGCTATTAAGTGCAAACTGTGCTGAATATGTGCAAAAATGCAGAAAGAACACAATAATTACAAAAAAACCCTGTGAATGTTGGTGCAGCACAAAAAAGTGCTTGAAAACAATAAGTATTAATCCTTATGTAGCGGTTATGTACTTTCCCGGGTGTAAATTTGAATTTGACAGAGACATTAGTGATGTGTAATTCCCTGCAGCCCAGTGGGTGGCGCTGTTGCCCTGGGCTGGGGTTGAATCATTGCTGTGTGCTGTGCCTCCTTTTTGTCCTCCCTCAGCAGCGGTATGGTGGGGCGGGGAACACGCCGTGCTTGCTGGGAGAGGGTATAAAGGGGCCGGCCATCTTTGTCACGGGGTCGAAGTCCCAGGCACCTTCAGCTTGCGGACGGTGGTTCGTGTCGGTCCTCTGGGTGGCCTAGGCCTAGAGGACAGCCGGAGGTCGTGTTCCATCCCAGGCACCTTTAGCCTGGGGTGAGGTATTTGGATGGAGGTCCGGAGCTCAGTGCCCAACACTGAGTTCCGCGAGGGAAGGAGATCCTAGGGAACCCCGGGAGTGGGTACCCGAATCCGTGAAGGCGCAATGGACCAGGGGGAGCTCCTCACTTGAAGACCCGGTGCAGCATATTGCCGGTGACAGGTGAGCCTCTCGTCGGAGACTGCCTGGAATGAAATTCCCCCTCGTGCGGAGACCGCAACCCACTTTCAGGAAGGAAAGTGGAGAACTACATTGTGTCTGGGCCTACTCGCATCCACACCTCCTTTTCTGTTCTGTTTCTACCAAGGGAGTTCAACTGATTGTGTTCATTCGAGAAGAATAAAGGAGTGTTGAACTTTAATGGTGTGGGGCTAATTTTCTGACAGACATTGTTCAAGGTGACTCTTGGAGGGAGGATCCAGGTGCATAGCACTGACCCGAAGGTAATACAAGAACGTTGCTTATACCTCACTGACACATGTGGTGGAAGCCAGGCGTGGTGTCCCCGCTCCCTCCCCTCTAAGATACCCCTAGACAAAAGAAAGACGAGACGAGACAAAGAGGGGAGTGGAGGTGGCCGCTACACTTACAAAGAAGGAAAAAAGGAAAAAAAAATTTCAATTGGTATGACAGGTGCTGTAGTTTAGCAAAATAGCTGGAATACACAGCTATAAGGCTCCATGTACACAGAAGCTCAAAAACTATCGTTTTGAACGCCATATTTCTGGCAGAAAAAGCTGCTTTCAAATATAGCTTTTATCAGCGTTTTTTACTAGCGTTTATTAGCGTTTTTCAGTGTTAGCTTTTTTTTTTTTTTTTTCTCAATGGATCAAAAAACGCTAAACGCTGGCGACCTGCGTTTTTGAGCGTTTATTAGCGTTTTTCAGCGTTTTGCGTTTTTTTTCCCGCCGAAAAACGGCACTTTGAACGTGAATTTCTTGCGTTCAGAAAAAAGCCCATTAACGCTAAAAAACGCTATGTGTACATGAACACATAGGCTAACATAGAGTGCAGTTAATAGGCTTTTTAAAAAAATGCCAAAATGCCAATAAACTGCAGTTTTTCAGCTTCAGTGTACACGGAGCCTTAAACAGATATCAACAATAGGTAAAAAATGCGCAACCAAAATAAAAAGCAAATAAAGTGCAAGTGATAAACAGTTCAATGTGCCTAGTGCCAATACACGGCAATAATGTCCCAAGAAAAAAACAGCTGATAATGACTTGCTGTATTCAGGGAAAAAGGGGAGAAAATCTTCATCCAATGTTTCAACCAGATGGAAAATAACACATAGAGAGGCCGCTTACCGGATCAGATGGATCTCTGTTACGGAGATCATAAGAGCTCAGTACACCAGGGGTCACTCATGGAAATCCACGGCATCCAGGCACCAATCCAGCAGATTTTCCAGAAGATTTTCTCCCCTTTTTCCCTGAATACAGCAAGTCATTATCAGCTGTTTTTTCTTGGGACATTATTGCCGTGTATTGGCACTAGGCACATTGAACTGTTTATCACTTGCACTTTATTTGCTTTTTATTTTGGTTGCGCATTTTTTACCTATTGTTGACATACGAGGCTTATGAAGCAGCCTCGGAATCTCTTTACAGTCTAGCTGCGGTACTTCACTCTAAGCTATGTGTCATGCCGCCTTTGCTTCTATACCATCTTCTTATTAGAGATACTGTGATAGACAGGTGGGAGTTACGGAAACTGATGGGTCTACCATACATATCGTCATTCCTACCTATCCACAATAACCTAACGATGCTCACTTAAATACAGTACTTGATTTTCCCCAAACTTGCTGCAGGTATGGTCTAAAGATTTTCCTGACACTGCTGTCGACCTTACTGAGAGGCTTCTGGAGGGGTATCGTTACACCTACAATTTTACCATAAATAAAATCTGGTGAGTCACATTTTGAGATTGTTCATTGGGCCTATATTCCGTCAATGAACACTCCTGATAATCCTGTGCTGTCTTTTTGTCCTTGATGTGGCTCCCATCACCCTACTCTGGTCCACCGCCTCTGGGTCAGCACTGCTATTGCTGCTTTTTGGCATCTGCTACTGTCCAATATTCATGGAGTCAAGTCAATTACGCTTCCTAAGGACCTGATGCTTCGCATCATTGGATGTGTCACCCAGACCTCTGCAATTTCATCCTCCTCTTCATCGCAACAACCCCCCCAATGCGTGTTACTTTGTTTATTAACAGAATTCATGATTATGCTTAATGCCTGGACCTTGCCATTAGTCGAAAAGGATCTGAAAACTAAGTATATTGAAAGATTTGATTTGTAACTCAGAACTACAGTCCTACAAACCATTTTTTTCCCCCCCCAAACAATGGAAGTCATAAGTCATTCATGTTACACTTCTCCACTCTCAAAAATGTATCTTCTCATGAAACCATTCCAATTCACGAAATTATGTGCTTAAGCAAATCTCACCAACACCTTGGGAAGGCTTAAAACGTTGTTTTGTTTTTTTTAGGTTAACAAATCTATTGCGCTGTGTAACTTTGTCCCTTCTATAAATTGCCTAAAAAAAAACCTGGCCTCTCCTTTGTAAACAGACCATGGTGTATCATGGCTGCTGAGCCCTAAGTCCATGGTCAGTTTACGTACCTCCGTCATCCGCTCTCTCCCCTCCTATGCCAGTGCCCACTCCCTCCCCTCCTGCTGCTGAAATTTCATTTAATGTTTTAGCCCATCCTGTCTGTCTGTTGAATAAACCTAGGTGCCTGTGTTTTATTAAAATAAGCCATTCTTTACCATATCTCAGAGCGCTGATTGCCGCTCACTTGACCCGCTGCCTCTCTCCTCCCCTCCCAACTAACATCAGTGAGGAATCTTTGGCCCCACCCGCTCCAGCTGGCAGACAGGGAGAGGAGAAAGCCGGCGGGTTGTGTGAGCGGCGATTAGCTCTCTGAGATATGATAAAGAACAGCTTATTTAAATTAAACAGACACAGGGGCACATAGGATTATTCAACAGCCAGGATGGAATAAAGTAGCTTAACAACCACTTTAAAATAACAGAAACAACCTCACTGGACTTGCCTATCACTCTTTCGTAAGCTGGGTACACACTAAGAAAAATTGGAAGAATTCCGTACGAGGAACGATCATTACATTTTTGTATAGTGTGTACTAGTGATGAGCCGAACACCCCCGGGTTCGGTTCGCACCAGAACCCGCGAACGGACCGAAAGTTCGAACGAACATTAGAACCCTATTAAATACAATGGATGCGAACGTTCGAATTCTAAAGTGCTAATTATAACAACTATTATGCATGTTATTGTCCTAAAAAGGGTTTGGGAACCCGGGTTCTGCACCAGGGGACATGTATCAATGCAAAAATAAGTTTTAAAAACGGTCGTTTTCCGGGAGCAGTCATTTTAATGATGCATAAAGTGAAAAAAAAAAAGTCAAATATTCCTTTAAATATCGTACCTGGGGGGTGTCTAAAGTATGCCTGTGAAGTGCCACGTGTTTCCCGTGTTTAGAACTGTCCCTGCACAAAATGACACTTCTAAAGGAAAAAAAAGCCATTTAAAACTGCTTGCGGCTTTAATGTAATGTCTGGTCCCGGTAATATGGATGAAAATCTTTAAGAAAAATGGCATAGCTACCCCATGACCCCCCCCCCCTACCCCAGCCCATTACCAGCCCCTTTGGGTCTTGTATGGATATTAAGGGGAACCCCGCACATAAAATAAAAAAGGCCCTATATACTCTGAACAGCCGTATACAGGCGGTGCATACAAGACAGGGACTGTAGGTTTGTTCTTATGTAGAATCTGTTTGTAATTTTGAACAGGTACATTGTTGAAGTGTAGCTCCAGACCAAAAATCTATTTTTAAACTTTTTGGAAAACATAGGTAAGGGTTATCACCCCTGTAACATTTGTTTTGCTGTCTGTGCCCCTGTTCAGAACATTTCACCTCACTTTCCGTCCTAATGACAACTGTTTTTGAAATGTGGTGTTTTTCTTGAAACAAGGATTGCTGATAAAGCATCAGTACAGAGGAGACACCTTTCTCCCATATTTATTCTTACAGGAGAGAATTTTCCTTCCTAGTGGTAGATTTCCTCTCACTTCCTGTTGTCTTCTTGCGTTTGCAAGTAGGAGTCGTTTGTAAGTTGGATGTTTGAAAGTAGGGACCTGCCGTATATACTCTGCAGAAATAGGCCCCTTAGTTGTTGGTGTTGGCACAACACTGTAAGCACTCACAGTTACTCTTGGTTGGTGCTGGAACGCCCTGCTGTCAACTATTATATCAGGAATTTTAATTACATATAATTGTTGAACAGTGGTAGTAAAAATTGGGCCTTTGATGGTGGTGCTGGTGCCACAACACTGTAAGCCCTGACAGTTACTCTTGGTGGGTGCAGCAATGGGCCCTGCTGTGAATTATTAGATCAAGAATTGTAATTACATGCCCCTGTTGAACAGGGGCTGAAAAATTGGGCCTTAGGCACTGGTGGCACAACACTGCAACCCTTCACAGATACTGTACTTGGAGCACAGCAATGAGCCCTGTTGCAAAGTATTGCTTCAAAAATTGTAATGACACGCCCCTGTTAAACAGGGGCTGAAAAATTGGGCCTTAGGCACTGGTGGCACAACACTGCAACTCCTCACAGATACTGTACTTGGAGCACAGCAATGAGCCCTGTTGCAAAGTATTGCTTCAAAAATTGTAATTACACGCCACTGTTAAACAGGGGCTGAAAAATTGGGCGTTAGGCACTGGTGGCGGCACCCATAAACAAAAATGATCTTCCAAGCTATCATCATCAATCGTATCATTGAGGACTCGGAGGAGGAGGATAGGCAGTCAACATAACAGCACAGGCACTCAGCATCAGCATCAGTCTTGAAGGGATGTGACATTTTAAAATCAATTAGTCTGTTATATCAGCATCAGGTGTGTGGTAGCTGGTGGTGATCCAAGACTGGTTCATCTTGATGAAAGTCAGTCGATCAACCGAGTCGGTGGACAGGCGCACCCTGTGATCCGTGACAAATCCTCCAGCAGCACTGAATGTGCGTTCCGAAAGAACGCTGGATGCAGGACAGGCCAGTAGCTCAATTGCATACTGTGCAAGCTCTGGCCAGTGATCCATCCTCAAGACCCAGTAAGCCAGAGGATTTTCGGTGGGGAAGGTGTCCAAGTCTGACCTTGCCCCTAGATATTCCTGCACCATGTTTATCAGACGCTGGCGATGGTTGCTGGAACCGATCATACTTTGGGGCTGCGGACTAAAGAATTGTCTGAACGCATCGGTCAGACGGCCACCTTCCCCACCGCTCCTTCTTTGACTGGCCGAAGCCTCAGCAACTCGTTGTCCAGGACCAGGAGTTTGCAACCTCCCAGTCTCTGGGAACGCGTTGCACAGACCTTTCTGCAAGGCCTCCCGGAGTTGTCTCATCCTCTGCTCCCTCTGCGACGGTAACATAAGGTCCGCAACCTTACCCTTGTACCGTGGATCAAGGAGAGTGGCCAGCCAGTAATGGTCCCTCTCCTTGATCCGAAGAATACGAGGATCCTTCCGCAGACTTTGCAGGATCAGGGAGGCCATGCAGCGTAGGTTTGCTGAGGCATTCGCTCCGGAGTCCTCTGGGTCACTAAGGACGACATGATCCGCAGCCACCTCCTCCCAGCCACGTACAAGTCCACTGGTTTCTTGGGACTGTAAATCATCCCTAAAAGACTGCTGCTGATGATGCTGAGTGCCAGCCTCCACCTCCATGCTGACACAATCCTCCTCCTCCTCCTCCTCCTCCTCCTCCTCCTCTTCCTGTGCGATGGGTGGGACAGAAGGAACACTGTCTGGGTAAAGGGGGCCTTGAGAGGCAAGGAAGTCCTCCTCTTCCTGCCTCTGTTCTGCCTCAAGTGCCCTGTCCATTATTCCACGCAGCGTGTGCTCCAACAGGTGGACAAGAGGTACAGTGTCACTGATGCATGCACTGTCACTGCTCACCATCCTCGTGGCCTCCTCAAATGGTGCCAGGACAGTGCATGCATCCCTGATCATGCCCCACTGGCGTGGAGAAAAAAAACCAAGCTCCCCTGACCCTGTCCTGGTGCCGTAGTCGCACAGGTACTCATTGATGGCCCTCTGCTGCGTGTGCAGCCGCTGCAGCATGGCCAACGTTGAGTTCCACCTGGTGGGCATGTCACATATAAGGCGGTTCTTGGGCAGGTTCAACTCCTTTTGCAGCTCAGCCAGGCGAGCACTGGCATTATAAGATCTGCGGAAATGCACACAGACTTTCCTGGCCTGCCTCAGGACATCCTGTAAGCCCGGGTACCTGCCCAAGAACCGCTGCACCACCAGGTTAAGGACGTGAGCCACACAGGGCACATGGGTCAGTTGTCCCTGTCGGAGGGCGGAGAGGAGGTTGGTGCCATTGTCGCAAACCACCATTCCTGGCTTAAGCTGGCGTGGCGTCAACCACCTCTCGGCCTGGCCCTGCAGAGCAGACAGGACCTCTGCCCCAGTGTGGCTTCTGTCCCCCAAACACACCAGCGCAAGCACGGCATGGCATCTTTTTGCCTGCGTACTTGCGTAGCCCCGTGAACGGCTACGGAGCACCGCTGGTTCATAGGACAAACCACAGGAAGAGGCCATGGAGGAAGAAGAAGAGGAGGGGGTGGAGGAGAGAGGTGTGTCACAACCAGTAGTAGCATTTTGGAGGCGTGGCGGTGGGACAACCTCCAACACTACTGCACCTTGTCCTGAATCCTTCCCAGCTGCCAAAAGAGTGACCCAATGGGCCGTGAAAGAAAGGTAACGTCCCTGTCCATGCCTGCTGGACCATGAGTCAGCGGTAATATGCACCTTACCGCTGACCGCCCTGTCCAGCGAGGCCAAGACATTGCCTTCCACATGCCGGTAGAGAGCCGGAATAGCCTTCCGTGAGAAAAAGTGGCGTTTGGGAACCTGCCACTGAGGAACCGCACATTGCACAAACTCACGGAAGGGGGCCGAGTCTACCAACTGAAAAGGCAGCAGTTGAAGCGCTAGCAATTTAGCCAAGCTAGCATTCAACCGCTGGGCATGTGGATGGCTGGGAGTGAACTTCTTTCGACGGTCCAGCAGCTGGGGCAGGGAAATTTGCCTGCTAGAATCGGACGTCGGTGTACTGCTAGCAGAGTGGGCGCAAGTACTTGGCTGTGACACACCTAATTCTACACCTTCATTCCTCTCAGTGCATGTTTCAGAGAGGACTGAAGTTATAGTGGGGTTGGAGATCCCAGCTGATGCGGTGCAAGGAGAGGTCCGCTTTGTTCTTTGGTGTGGGTCTTTGAGGTAGGCTTGCCAACGAGCTGCATGGCAGGTCAACATATGTCTGGTCAGGCATGTGGTACCCAAGCGGCTGATGTTTTGGCCACGCGATATACGCTTGAGACATATGTTGCAAACAGCAGCTGTGCGATCTGATGCACTAGCCTCAAAAAAGGCCCACACCAAAGAACTTTTTGAATGACGGGCAGAGGCAGCGCCCTGCACAGGCGGAGCTCTGCGGTGTGATTCCGTCGGTGTACTGCCCTTACGCTGGCCACCAAAGGGCATCCTGCCTCGTTGGAGATGTGCCTCCTCCTCATCCTCCTCCTCCTCCTCTCTCCTATTAGGCACCCACGTGGAGTCATTGACCTCATCATCCCCTCCCTCCTCATCACTGGAGCCAATCTGGCAGTATGCTGCAGCTGCTGGAACATGACTGCCAGATTGGTGTCCTTCTTGAGCATCCCCTCTGTCTGCTCTCACGCTACTGCCTTCCTCTAGCTGGGTTTCATCATCAGACCCTTCGAAACGCTGGGCATCCTCCTGGAGCATGTACCCAACACTGTGCTGAAACAGTTCGGGGGACTCCTCAGGAGGAGGACATGGTGGGTCTAGGGAAGGAGTGACTGATGATTTGTCTGACATTGATACCAGGGAAGACGACGCTTTGGCAGCTGCTTTTCCAGTACCCTGAGCCTGGGTGAGAGAGGATGAGGAGGAGGAGGAGGGCTTGGTCATCCACTCTACCAAGTCTTCGGCATGATGTGGCTCAACATGTCCAGCTGCCGAAAAGAAGGACAAGCGTGTCCCATGGCCATGTGCTGATGACAATGCACCGCGTCCACGACCAGCACTGTTGCCCCCAGACACAGAGCCTGCTTGCCCTCTTTTATTGCCTCCTGACTGTCTGCCTCTCCTTGTTTGCCTTCCAGACATTCTAATAGATGGCCTGCAGGGAGATGGGAAAAAAGCAATAAGGGCTACCTTCAGGTGTCCTTCTCTGTCCCTTGAAACAAGGACTTTCACAGTGAAAGAAACTGACACTGTCCCTACCTAGAGTTTTCTATCCCTAGAATAAATGTTTTTTTTAATCACAATATAGCACAAGGACAATTCACTCAATGTCTCTCCAGGTCCCTGGAAACAAGGACTTGCAGAGTGAAAGAAACTGACACTGTCCCTACCTAGAGTTTTCTGTCCCTAGAAAAAATGTTTTTTTTAATCACAATATAGCACAAGGACAATTAACTCACTGTCCTTACAGGTCCCTGGAAACAAGGACTTGCAGAGTGAAAGAAAAAAAACACTCTCCCTACCTACAGTTTTCTGTCCCTAGAAAAAATGTTTTTTTTAATCACAATATAGCACAAGGAAAATTAACTCACTGTCCTTACAGGTCCCTGGAAACAAGGACTTGCAGAGTGAAAGAAACTGACACTGTCCCTACCTAGAGTTTTCTGTCCCTAGAATAAATGTTTTTTTTAATCACAATATAGCACAAGGAAAATTAACTCACTGTCCTTACAGGTCCCTGGAAACAAGGACTTGCAGAGTGAAAGAAAAAAAACACTCTCCCTACCTACAGTTTTCTGTCCCTAGAATAAATGTTTTTTTTAATCACAATATAGCACAAGGAAAATTAACTCACTGTCCTTACAGGTCCCTGGAAACAAGGACTTGCAGAGTGAAAGAAACTGACACTGTCCCTACCTAGAGTTTTCTGTCCCTAGAATAAATGTTTTTTTTAATCACAATATAGCACAAGGACAATTCACTCAATGTCTCTCCAGGTCCCTGGAAACAAGGACTTGCAGAGTGAAAGAAACTGACACTGTCCCTACCTAGAGTTTTCTGTCCCTAGAATAAATGTTTTTTTTAAGCACAATATAGCACAAGGACAATTAACTCACTGTCCTTACAGGTCCCTGGAAACAAGGACTTGCAGAGTGAAAGAAAAAAAACACTCTCCCTACCTACAGTTTTCTGTCCCTAGAAAAAATGTTTTTTTTAATCACAATATAGCACAAGGAAAATTAACTCACTGTCCTTACAGGTCCCTGGAAACAAGGACTTGCAGAGTGAAAGAAAAAAAACACTCTCCCTACCTAGAGTTTTCTGTCCCTAGAATAAATGTTTTTTTTAATCACAATATAGCACAAGGAAAATTAACTCACTGTCCTTACAGGTCCCTGGAAACAAGGACTTGCAGAGTGAAAGAAACTGACACTGTCCCTACCTAGAGTTTTCTGTCCCTAGAATAAATGTTTTTTTTAATCACAATATAGCACAAGGACAATTAACTCACTGTCCTTACAGGTCCCTGGAAACAAGGACTTGCAGAGTGAAAGAAACTGACACTGTCCCTACCTAGAGTTTTCTGTCCCTAGAATAAATGTTTTTTTTAAGCACAATATAGCACAAGGACAATTAACTCACTGTCCTTACAGGTCCCTGGAAACAAGGACTTGCAGAGTGAAAGAAACTGACACTGTCCCTACCTAGAGTTTTCTGTCCCTAGAATAAATGTTTTTTTTAAGCACAATATAGCACAAGGACAATTAACTCACTGTCCTTACAGGTCCCTGGAAACAAGGACTTGCAGAGTGAAAGAAAAAAAACACTCTCCCTACCTACAGTTTTCTGTCCCTAGAAAAAATGTTTTTTTTAATCACAATATAGCACAAGGAAAATTAACTCACTGTCCTTACAGGTCCCTGGAAACAAGGACTTGCAGAGTGAAAGAAAAAAAACACTCTCCCTACCTACAGTTTTCTGTCCCTAGAAAAAATGTTTTTTTTAATCACAATATAGCACAAGGAAAATTAACTCACTGTCCTTACAGGTCCCTGGAAACAAGGACTTGCAGAGTGAAAGAAACTGACACTGTCCCTACCTAGAGTTTTCTGTCCCTAGAATAAATGTTTTTTTTAATCACAATATAGCACAAGGAAAATTAACTCACTGTCCTTACAGGTCCCTGGAAACAAGGACTTGCAGAGTGAAAGAAACTGACACTGTCCCTACCTAGAGTTTTCTGTCCCTAGAATAAATGTTTTTTTTAAGCACAATATAGCACAAGGACAATTAACTCACTGTCCTTACAGGTCCCTGGAAACAAGGACTTGCAGAGTGAAAGAAAAAAAACACTCTCCCTACCTACAGTTTTCTGTCCCTAGAAAAAATGTTTTTTTTAATCACAATATAGCACAAGGAAAATTAACTCACTGTCCTTACAGGTCCCTGGAAACAAGGACTTGCAGAGTGAAAGAAACTGACACTGTCCCTACCTAGAGTTTTCTGTCCCTAGAATAAATGTTTTTTTTAAGCACACTATAGCAGAAGCACAAAACACACTGACACTCTCCCTACCTATCCTTCTCTTTCCCTAAACTAAAGGAATCCAGGTTAAGCAAGAAAGAAATAACAGTCACTGTCCCTGCCTATGCTACTCTATCCCTGCTCCGGAACACACTACACTAGGCCGCCGTGCTGGCGGCCTTTTATAGTGTGGGGCGTGTACTAAACACCCTCAGCAATAATTGGCCACAGGCATCCTGCCTGTGGCCAATCATTGCTCTCCTCGCTGCCGGCGCTGTGATTGGCCAAGCATGCGGGGTCACAGTGCATGCTTGGCCAATCACAGCGCCTGGATGACACTGCGATGGCGTAGTGCATTGTGGGCCGTTCGCGTCACTCGAATTTGGCGCGAACGGCCCAAATCGTTCGATCTTCGTCGAACGATCGAACAGCCAATGTTCGAGTCGAACGTATGTTCGACTCGAACACGAAGCTCATCCCTAGTGTGTACACACATTTTGACATCCGATGCAGATTTTCCAAATGAAAATTTCCAAAGGGACAAACTTTTTTTTGGTACGTGTACAGAAATAATGATTTCCGTTTATTGTGTACTGTTGAATACGAAAGACTGCACATGATCAGAAACAATGACAAATCTACACTACAATGTTTCTACATCAAAAACCTTGTGTGCAGCAGCCCCCTTAATACTCACCTAAACCCCATCTCTATCCAGTGATGTTGCAAGAGTGTCTCTGCTGCCCGGGACCCCCTTGCTCATTGGCTGAGACAGCAGGGCGGCACCATTGGCTCCCGCTGCTGTCAAAGTCAGTCAGCCAATGAGAAGAGAAAGGGGGCAGGGCCGGAGCGCAGAGCAGTGTCTGAATGAACACAGGGAGCTGTGGCTTGGCTGCCACTTAACAGGAGGGAGGAGCCAGGAGCAATCGAAGAGGGACCTGAGAAGAGGAGGACCTAGGCAAAACCACTACACAGAGCAGGCAAGTTTAACAGGTTTGTTATTTTTAACAAAAAAAATAATGAGACTTTAGTAGTATTCCCCCCTAAATTATTCTTTGTAATATACGGTTCTATCTACCAATATACAGCAGCTATAAAAAGTCTACACACCCCTGTTAAAATTTCAGGTTTCTGTGATGTAAAAAAACAAGACAAAGATAAATTAATCATTTCAGAACTTTTTCCACTTTTAATGCGACTTATAAACTGTACAACTCCGTTGAACAACAAATTGAAATCTTTTAGGTGGAGGGAAGTAAAAATAAAATAATATGGTTACACAAGTGTGCACACCCTTAAACTAATACTTTGTTGAAGCAACCTTTTGATTTTACTACAGCACTCAGTCTGTTTGGGTACGAGTGTATCAGCATGGCACATCTTGACCTGGCAATATTTCCCCACTCTTTTTTGCAAAAACACTCCAAATCTGTGAGATTGCAAAGGCCTCTACCTCTCCAGCACCCTTCAGATCACCCCACAGATTTTCAATCGGATTCAGGTCTGGGCCTATTCCAAACTTTAATCTTCTTCTGGTGAAGCCGTTCCCTTTGTTGATTTGAATGTATGCTTTGGGTCGTTTTCATGCTAAAAGATGAAGTTCTTCATATTCAGCTTTCTAGCAGAAGCCTGAGGCTGGGTTCACACCTCCGACAGATGCGGCTCGCAGCAGGGGTCCGGTTCGTCCCTGTTCTCCATTTCAGGGACGAATCAGGGCTGAATTTTTGCCTGAAACTGAGCCAAAAACACACAGCACTCCTGTGCAAGCTGCTCTGCAGCCGCAACGGAGATATGTGAACCGGCTCCATAGAGAGCCGGTCACAATCTCCTGTCATTTGAATTGGATGAGGGGAAACCCGCATCCAATTCGCATAAGTGTGAACCCAGCCTAATTCCCTCTACCTTGACTAAGGCCCCTTTTCCAGCTGAAGAAAAACAGCCCCAAAGCATGATGCTGCCATCATCATGCTTTACTGTGGGTATGGTGTTCTTTTGGTGATGTGCAGCGATTTTTTTTTTTAATGTTGCTGTAGGCCTCTTGGCAGCCTCCCTGACCAGTTTTCTTCTCGTCTTTTCATCAATTTTGGAGGAACGTCCAGCTCTTAGTAATGTCACTGTTGTGCCATATTTTCTCCACTTGATGACTGTCTTCACTGTGTTCTATGGTATATCTAATGCCTTGGAATTTCTTTTGTGCCTTTCTCCTGACTGATACATTTTTTTCCTTTTTAAATTCTTCATTTATGGATATGCAGTATGAAACAGTATTATAACAAAACAGTAATGTCTGGAAAAAGGTTATCTGTTGTAACTTAATAGAAATTCAGATACTAGGAGGGTAATAGTCACAAAGCATGCAATGTACCAATCTAATATAATAATAAATCACAACCAGCACTTAGGGACAATAATAAAAAAAAAAAACTGAAGAAAAAATGATTGCCCTGTAATAAACAATAATTGAAGGAACATGTCTCACATGAACTAACTAAAAGGATCAGATCACCTACAGTAAGGTGACCAGATTTTTTTTTACTAGTAATGGCGGCAATCAGCGGCTCTCTGCTCGTCGCCGCCGGCCTCACAGCCTGTCGAGTCTCACTCTCCGGGTACCGGCTACTACTGGGTGGGGAGCGGAGGAAGATCACTCCGCCAGGGAAGACAAGGAGATAAGCAGGCAGGCGGCTGGCCGGGACTTTATTCAAGGCAGAAGAACATGCAAGTGTAGCTGAATGGGCATGCACCCGAAACTGATGAAATATTCCCTCTGCTCTGACCAGCACATAATCATCAGAAAGGGGCACAGATAATGGAAAAAAAATACACCCCCCTAAGTTAGTAGGAAAATTCAGATTTTTATTTAAAATTTTGCACTGACTGTCTTTCAAATTGCCCCAGTCCCTGTTCAAATCCAATCTGGGGACAAAACCGGGGACAGACTTGGTCCGGGAACAGTGTCCTCAATCCGGGGACTGTCCCCGGAAACCGGGGATGTCTGGTCACCCTAACCTACAGGCACCTCTCTATTGTCGGGTAAGGGCATGCATGTACCCTCTCTATCCACAGGCTCCAAGTGTTCTGCATACAAGACATTCCTACCAAATGATTGGTGCATACCGAAAAGGATTTTTCTATATTTTCAAGCAGAACAGAGAACACCTTGACTGTCAAACAGGAAGAAAAAGGAGAGAAAGGAGAGTAGTGAGGCAAGAGGAGGGGGGGGGGGTAGAGAGAAAAAAAGGGGGGAGGGGAAAAGGAATTAGGGTAAGGTTGTCAGCATATGTAGTCACACTCTCAGAATTGAGTACCCTTAATTATTTAAGGATAGGTAAAGTATTCATCCGAAAAGTGAAACTAGTCCTAGTATAGCCAATGCGTATTGTGTTCCTCAGTCTTATCCCTGAGGACCACAGTGGGGTGTTCCATTTGCTGAATATCATTCACTCTGGCAATATAGGGGGAGGAATTTGTGGTTTCCCGATACTGGGAATACATGCACTGGCGGCGTTCAGGAGATGCTTCAATAAGGATTTACGGTATCTCTTACTCGACACAGGGGTCAGATTAAGAAATACAGCAGCTGGGTTTTCAAGAAGAGAACAGTCTGATTTTGTGCACAATTTGCAAAACCTGCTGCCAAAAAGGGCAAATCTTGGGACATTCCCAAAAGATATGAAAAAGTGTGGCAGTCTGGTTCCCACATCGCCAATAAAGAGGGCTATGTCCGGGAAAGAGGGACGCCTACACCGTCAGGGTTTGGCAGCAGTGCGTCAAGATTTTGTAAGAGGTCTCCTGATATTTACTACAAAGGGAAGATTTGTGTGCAAAATAAAATTTCCAATTCTTTTGGTCCTCTGAAAATGTGATTTTTAGATCTTTTTCCAATTTGAGCAAGTATGGCAGATCTTGCTGAGATGTGACTGCAAGTAGAATAAAATAAGAAAAGGGAAAGATTTCCGGATTGGTCCCTCTCCGACAGAAAAATCTTCAAATGAAGTAGATTGTCTTCGGAACTTAGAATGGTCAGGAAGAGACTGGAGGAAGTAGGCTAAATGTTACAGCTTACACTGGTTCAGCACTGAAGAGCTGAGCGGACCAAACAGGTCCGAAGACCGGACCCAACCAGACAGGCCAAGAAAGGAAGAAGCTCTAACTAGGTTCTGATCTGGTTGAAGATGAAAGGCTCCTTCAGTAAGCCCCGGAGCAAAGTTTGTATAGTCGATGATAGGTGTCAGTGGAGAGAGGAAGCTGGAAGTCGCTGCCAACTTGTATTATCTTGAAAGTTCTATCAAGGTGGCTTTAACTAAAGAGTGGGGAGGCACTAGGAGGAGGGTGTGGCACTCCTGCCCATGGGAGGCCGGCTAGGGGGGCCGCTACCAGTTCCTGCAATGCCCAAAGTTTGTGAGAGGCGTGTCTGCACCGGTCAACTACTCTGGCCATATGCATCGTTGTGCAGTATAAGGCAGGGTCAGGGAGACAGACACCCTCTCTAAGCTTGGGTCGTTGCAGCAGTGACTGTCTGAGACGGGAAGGTTTGCCCTGCCAGACGTATCTGATGACAGCTGTCTGGAGTTTGTGAAAGAACTCCCTTGGCAATATGACCAGCAAAGCCTGAAGAAGGTATAAGACGTGGCATAACATTCATTTTAAGGACATTATATCTGTCAAACCAAGAGACTGCTAAGGATTTCCATCTCTCAACTGATACCTTTTAACAATGAGATCCCTCTGATGCTTTGGAAGCGCTCTGCGGACCATGGCTTTTGCTGTAGGATGCAACTAAGAAAATATCAGGAAAGACCTACTAGAACCGCTAAACTTTATTTGGGGTTAATCAGAGGGACTTTAAATGATGGCAGGCGTGTACTGACTCCTACTTCACACAAGTTTGTATGTGATTGCTTAATACTGAACACACAGCTACATCCCCATTTATAAGAGGGTGTGCACACTTCTACAACCACTTTAATTTTAGTTTTTTAGTTTTATTTCCCAACCCGAAAAGATTTCAGTTTGTTTTTCAATTGAGTTGTAGTTCACATTAAAATGTGGGAAAAGTTCTGAAAGGATTTATCTTTTTAAATTTTTTTTTTTTACATTACAGAAACCTGACATTCTAAGGCCCCTTCCACACGAGGCAGATCCGTTTCAGCAGAGTTCGCCAACTCAGCGGAGATCTGTTGATCTCCGCTGAGCTGGCAGATGACAGGTCCGTATCTGCTCACTGAGCGGGGGAGGGGCCTGTCGAGCGCTGCCGATTCCTATAGAGAGATCGGATGAAAACGGACAGCATGTCCGTTTTCATCAGATCTCATCTGATCCGCCATACGTCTGATTTTAGCGGATCAGATGTCAGCGGACACCGTGACGTCTGTCGCTGCATAGACCTGCATGGAGCGTCCGTTCAGGTATGCCTAAAAAACTGACAGGCGGACCTGAACAGTCTTGCCCGTGTGAAAGAGGCCTAACAGGGGTATGTGATTTATTTATTTTTATCCACTGTATGTTTAATACAATTTTGTTGTTGTCCTCCGATGATGGACTTTTGTCTCTGTATAGCTAAGGCACAAGCCCAAGTGTGCTTTCAAATCGAAAAAGGTAAGCTATACAATTTTTTTGGTATGCACTGTGGGGGAAAAAAAAAATCAGTAGGACACTCTCAAATTTGACTGCAAAAGAAGAAATCGCCTTTTACGCTCACAGGAAAAAACCCAGAAGATTCCATTTTTCGCAAGATCAGCATATATTTTCTAGACTGGCTGAAAATTTTCTTTTTTTTTTCTTTTCAGGCTAAGAAGACTAATGCAGCCATATTTAGGGATCTACTTATATCATAAAAACAGAATTGATATACAGAACATTTTTTAGTTATAGTGGAAGTTTTCCTAGGTTTACATGGGAGCCATTTGCTGTGACGGTTTCCTAAAATACTGCCACTATTCACTTTTAGCAAAAACAGAATCCTACCTCAGTTCTCCAGTTAACACAAATCTTACAGATTGTCACCAACACAAAAGAAGGCTTTCTGCATATGCTGGGTAACCGAAAACAGTACTTTTTTACTTGACCTCATTTTTTTTTCTTGGAATACATCAAGGGACACAAGAAGTCTTTATTCTTCCATTTAGACTACCACATACAGAATTGGCTAGCCAAAGATAATCCCTAATACCACCATAGCGCAGTTTTGTAGCACAGCAGTATTGAGAGCATGATCAGACACACAGGGGTGGAATCTGTAGCCCTCAATGAAATCCAAGAAAAAAAAAGTTGGGCACCTGGTAAATTATTTTCTAGGAAGTCTTCCAGGGCAGCATCTGAGAGATAGGGCTCTTCCCACCTGCAAACAGGAAACACTGATGTCCACCATTATAAAAAGTTCACTCATGCCTCAGTGATATCAAAGTATCAACGGAACAACAGGTAACCTAAATGCCTAAATTCTGACTTAAACGGACACTTAGGGTGGAAACGAGTGCTGCCCTAGAAGACTTACCAGGTACCTAACTAATTTTTCTCAAGTCGTCTTCCAGGGCAGCATCTGAGAGGATGTAGCAAAGATTACTTACTAGGGAGCGGTTATTGCCTGTAGCACTTTCAATCCGAAAGTTTGATCCTGACTGGACAGACAAGCAATGAGGTGGTGCCTTACGAAGTATTTAAAGCTTGATCTTGTCGGCGTCCTGTAGATCTGTTTCGGTGTTAGCCCTGCTCTTTCTGAAACCAAGGAAGACAAGGCCCTGGTATAATGGAGCTTTGATCCCTCTTGGGGGAGCAAGGTTTTGGGCCCGATATGTCAAGGTTGCGGCAAGCTTAATCCATCTTGCTATTGTGCTGTTTGAAGCCCGTTGCTCTTTATTAGCTCCTGAATGCAAAACAAATAGATTTGTTGATCTCTGCCACTCCTTGGTTATTTCTAGGTGGGTTGTTGATCTCTGCCACTCCTTGGTTATTTCTCCAGACAAGTTGCAGAGTTTGCCCCGTTGAGTTCTCATGCCTTTACGACCCACTGTCGCTGACAAGTGGGTCCACCGCCTTTGGTAAGAGTACCCTATGCATTTATAACTTTGAAGAAGCTGTGTATGATCGATTTGGGTTCCAACTCAGTGTATTATTCATTGATTGCACATTTTGCGTTATGGACAATTTTTAGTTATATATTACACCTATAAGGACTGTAACTGGTTCTATATTCATTTTTTTGCACATATGAAATGTGGATTCTCCCCAGATTTTTTGGACACTTAGCGCTTCATTTCCGGATCTGTATGTGCGTTATAATTAATCAAAATTAGTAGATTAATTTATTTTAAAAAATCGATTAATCGAACACGGAAATTTTAATCAGTAACAGCCCTAATTAAAAGTCAGCAGCTACATATACTGCAGCTGCTGACTTTTAATACATGGACACTTACCTGTCCAGGGCACCCGCGATGTCGGGTCCCAAAGCCAATTTGTCCCTCGGCTCGAGGCGCCGCCATCTTAGGTATGGGAATGAGGAAGTGAAGCCTTGCGGCTTCACTTCCTGATTCCCTACCGCGCATGCACGTCCTCACTGGTCCCTGCTGTCTTCTGGGACCTGTGTGTCTTCCAGAAGATGGGGGGGGACAGAGTAGGCACCGGACGTGACGTAGGTCACCACGATCACCGCTGTGATCTATGCCAGGAAGTGGGAGCAAATACCTGTATTACACAGGTATCCGCTCCCTCCTCCCCCCTGAAAGGTGCCAAATGTGACACCGGAGGGGGGGGGAGGATTTCAAAAAGTGGAAGTTCCATTTTTGTGTGGAACTCCACTTTAAGCAATATGGCTCCATCATAGTGACTGGATCTTACCTCACTCTACTAGCTGACACCAAGGACACTAAGACCCCATACACACTATTAGATTTTCTGCAGATTTTTGTCTTCAGATATACCAAAACCATGTAGTGTAAGGGCCTGCCTGATTGCATACAAATTGAAACTCTTAAGGTTTGACCTCATATTATAAGGTTTTGGTAAATCTGAAGACAAAAATCTGCAGAAAATCTAGTAGTTTGTATGGGGTCTAACAGTACCACATCTTAAGCGTGAGGATTTTGTTCGGGCATTTAACAAACAGAGCAGAAAGGAACCCTTGAACTGTGAATAGGTCTCATACTGGACACTTCTTGTTTCTTATTGGTTTAGATTTCTCTATGGGAGTAAAGGAACCATTTTATACGTGGGTTATCTGCTAACATGGTGTCGAAGGAGGAAATGGCCGCTACTTGGACTTTTAGAGTGTTAAGCGAGAGGTTTTTATCCACACTATCCTGAACAAAGTCAAAGACTGTGGGGACCATATCCCGCTTAGTTCCTCCTTTGTCTTCGTCCCAGGTGATAAACTTTTTGCAGACTTTTTTTTTTGTCTGGATTTTTTTTTTTTTCGGCTGGCCAGTATGGTGTTTACCATCTTACCCGACAGCACCTTTCTCTGCAGCATTATCCTCTCCACAACCAGGTTGAGTTTCATCAACCCGTTGTTCGGGTGGCTGATCCCTGTGTTAGGAGATTCGGTGCATTTGGTAAACAGGGGTGGTTGTATGCTCATGTTTTTGAGGTGGCTGAACCAAACCCTTTAAGACCAGTGCAGGATGATCAGGATGACCACTTTTTCCCCTCTTGATCTTTTGAGAATCACTCTGGGAATTAGGACGGTCGGGGGGGGGGGGGAGGCATAGCATAGAGGGTACCAGTGTTCATTGAAAGCATTAACTCCCTGATTGCAATCTCTTGGATCCAACAATAAGAACTTCGGGACTTTTGCATTGACCCTTGATGGAATGTCAAGGAAACTTCCAAACCAACCAGCACCCAGTACGCGCGCACGGTGGGTCGGCGCTTTGGCGCATGCGCGGGACAGTGCTCCGGCGTTCGCGGATGCGCGTGCCGACGCAACGGCGCGGGCGCGCCAATCAGAATACAGGCAGGCATATATAAAGAGGCCTAGCTCACTGACAGGTTGCTGGTTTGTTGTCAGCTTTCCTGTGTATCCAGTTTCCTGAATCCTGCTTGAAAACCCAGTTGTGACCCGGACCGGCTTGATTACCTCTTTTATCTCTCCTGGACCTGACCTTCTGCTTGTTTTACGGACTTCTGCCTTCTGCCTGTGCTTGACCCTTGGCCTGTGACCTGGATCTGCTGTTTTCTCCAGCCCTTGACTTCCTGCCTGTACCTCGGATCTTCCTTGTGATCTTCAGCCCTGATCTGATTCCTATACCTATCTGGACTTTGCTATCAGCAACTTTAAACCCTCGATCTGCACTACCAGCCGCAGCTGGTTTCCGTCAATCCCTGCTGTACCTGACTGTCGGAGATATTATCTTCAGTTCCTGTTTATCCCTGTTACCGCCTGGTGATTAACCTCCAGCATCTTCACGGACTACTCAGCTATTCCAGCCAGCCTTGCAAGTCCTCTCCACCTGCTGGTCACCAGTGCCTCTTCTCGCCATTCTCTCCCTGTCTCACTTCCAGGGGGCGAAGTGCGTCAAGTTGCAAGGGTGAACTGCTCTCGGCATCTCGGCCTCGGTAAGTACCCGTTGTGACAGTACAAACCAGCCAGATGTCTGAGGCCGACAGAGCGCGTTCCCCGTTCGATACCCTCTGCCAGCAGGTGTCCGCACTGACCGACGCAGTCCAAAAATTGCAAGAGGGATATACCCAGGTGGATGGTCGCCTGCAGCAACTCACCAGACCTTTAGGACTAGCATCCCCAGTCGCTTCCACCTCCAATAGTGCCACCACCTCCCAAGCTTCAGCGAGCCCCACTGTGGTGATGGCCACCCCTGAACCCAGGGTTCCCATGCCTGAACGGTTCTCGGGCACCCACAAAAAGTATCGGGCATTCAAAAACACTTGCTCCCTTTACCTCGCGCTTCAGCCCAGGACCTTCTCGTCTGAGGTGGTAAAGGTGGGGTTCGTCATCTCTCTCTTAACTGACGAACCACAAGCCTGGGCCCATGGTTTGATGGAACAAAGTAGCCCTGTATTAAACTCTGTGGACACTTTCTTTGAGAATATGGCACAGTTATATGACGACCCTCAACGCACCGCCACAGCTGAGTCTGTTCTTCACAGCCTTCTCCAGGGAAGAAGACCAGTGGAGGACTACACGGCAGAATTCCGGAAGTGGTCAGCCGATACCGGTTGGAATGAGGCAGCCCTCAAATACCAGTGCCGCCAAGGACTATCCGAAGCCCTCAAGGACGAGTTGGCCTGGATCGGTACACCCACTTCCTTGGAAGAATTGATCCAATCTGTTACCCAACTTGACAGACGCTTGCGTGAGCGACGCTCCGATTGTTTTCAGGCCACCCGTCCTAGCTGGACTCTTCCCAGATCAGCCCCTGCTCATCCACCCGTTCAGACTCCTGCAGTTTCATCCCTTCCTGAACCAGAGCCTATGCAACTCGGATTAGTCCGACCTCCTCTCTCTTCCGAAGAAAAGCAGCGCAGACGTCAAGCCAACTTATGCCTTTACTGTGGGAGCACCGGCCACTTCCTCCGCAACTGTCCAGTGAGACCTAGTAAGTCTCCTCCTAAAGACATTCTGCATTACCAGGTTTCTGGCTTCCCACAAACTTATGTTGTCCTCTTTCTCTCTTTACAGCTACCGGGAGGGACAACCCGTCTACCGGCGATTATTGACTTCAGAGCCTGCAGCTGCTTCCTGGACTCTGCACTAGCTTCTAAACTGCACTTCCCCTTGCAACCCAAGGACCACTGCCTTCAAGTACACCTGGCAGATGGCTCGCTACCCCGTTCAGGACTAATCACACAAGAAACCAAGCCCCTCCTTGCTGTTACGGACTCAGGCCACAAAGAGTTCCTGCGCTTGGACCTCATTCCCTCTCCTATGTTCCCCATCATCTTGGGCCTCCCCTGGCTACAGGCACATGAGCCCCTTATAAATTGGGCCAAGAAGGAAATCAACTTCACCTCATCATACTGTTCCCAGCACGGTCTCCTCTCAGCTCCTACCACTTGTGCCTCCATAGCAACCCTCCCGGACCATCTACAACACGTTCCCCCTGCATATTTGGAATTCCGGGACGTTTTTGACAAACAACAGGCCGACCAACTGCCTCCTCATCAGCCAAATGATTGCCCCATCGATCTTCTGCCCGGTTCTGAAGTTCCTTTTGGCCGAATTTTTCCCTTGTCAGAGACTGAGTTAAAGGCCCTCAAGGACTATATAGATGAAAACCTGAAAAATAAATTTATCCGTCCCTCCTCTTCCCCAGCCGGTGCAGGGATCTTTTTTGTCGAAAAAAAAGAAGGATCCCTGAGACCCTGCATCGACTATAGGGAGTTAAACAAAATTACGATCAAAAACAGATACCTGTTGCCTCTTATCCCGGAGTTATTCCAGAGGTTCCGATCCGCCCGGATCTTCTCCAAACTAGATCTTCGGGGTGCCTATAACCTTGTCCGGATCAGGGCTGGAGACGAGTGGAAGACTGCTTTCAGATCTAGATTCGGTCACTACGAGTATCTAGTCATGCCATTCGGGCTCTGTAATGCCCCAGCCACCTTCCAACACCTGGTCAACGATATCTTTCGTGAACATCTGGACGACTTTATGGTGGTATACCTGGATGACATTCTCATTTTTTCTGCCTCTGTTGAAATACACCGGGTCCACGTCACAAAGGTCCTTACCATCCTCAGGAAACACAGACTCTATCTCAAGGTTGAGAAATGTGACTTCGAGAGAACCACGGTACAATTCCTGGGATTCATCATCTCTACCGATGGGGTCGCAATGGATCCGCAGAAGGTTAAAGCCATTCAAGAATGGCCGGCTCCAACAGACAAGAAAGGGGTACAATGGTTCATTGGCTTCGCCAATTTCTATAGAAGATTCATCATTGGTTTCTCTTCTATGGTAGCCCCTATCACTCAATTATTCCGTCAGGGCAACCGGTTCCATTGGACACAAGAGGCTCAGGAAGCCTTCGCCAAATTAAAATACATTTTTACCTCAGCACCTGTGCTACGGCATCCAGATCCTTCACTTCCATTCACATTGGAAGTAGATGCTTCCGAAACAGCCACCGGGGCCATCCTCTCCCAAAGGCAGGGCCCAAAATCCCTTCTACACCCAGTAGCCTTTGCCTCCAGGAAACTAACCCCTCCGGAGCAAAATTATGATGTGGGAGACAGAGAGCTACTGGCCATCAAATTTGCTCTAGAAGAGTGGCGGTACCTTCTGGAAGGCGCATCGCATCCGGTCATGATCTTCACGGATCATAAAAACCTGGAGTACTTGAGGACTGCGAAACGTCTAAGACCCCGACAAGCCCCGTTGGGCACTTTTCTTCACCAGGTTTAATTTCCACATCGCTTACAGGCCCGGCTCCAAAAATGGAAAGGCGGATGCGCTCTCCAGGATGTTTCCTGAAGCATCTCAGACAGGGGAACCTAGTGCCATTCTATCAGCACAAAACTTTCTATTGGTCTCTCAGACCGACCTACTAACCGCCATTAAGATCTCCTCCAGGCGCAGCTCTGACCAAGAAACCTCCTCTTTAGAAAGACGTAATGATTTGTTTTGGTTCCGAGGTAAAATTTTCGTTCCTCTAGAAACCAGACAACTGGTCCTAAAGACTTTTCATGATCACAAATTAGCAGGCCACTTTGGAACTCGGAAAACCACAGAATTAGTCTCTCGCTCCTTCTGGTGGCCCGGTTGGAGACAGGATTGCAAAAACTACGTTACCTCTTGTACCCACTGCCAACGCAATAAGGGCCCGAACTTCAAGAGTTGGGGTTTGCTCAAACCCCTACCCGTTCCTGAACGCCCATGGGCAGATGTTTCAATGGACTTCATTGTTGATTTACCTACCTCTGGGGGTTTTACTACAATTCTAGTCGTAATTGATCGATTCTCCAAGATGGCCCACTTCTTGCCAATGATCGGTACTCCCTCTGCTGCTGATACTGCCAATTTTTTTTTTAAAGAAGTAATCAGGCTCCATGGGGTACCCAAGAGCATCACCTCTGATAGAGGCACCCAGTTTACATCCAAATTCTGGAGGGAACTTTGCAAATCCCTGGAAGTCAAGATCTGTCTCTCCTCCATGTACCATTCTCAGAGCAACGGCCAGACAGAGAGAACCAACCAGACCCTGGAACAATATCTCCGTTGCTTCTGCTCTGCTTCCCAGGACGACTGGTCTTCCTTGCTTCCTTACGCTGAATTCGCGTACAATAACTCTATCCATTCTACCACCAGCCAGACTCCCTTTTGGGCCAACTTCGGTTTTCACCCTTCTTTCCTCCCTGATGACATTCCTGAAAGTCCCGTCCCTGCCGTTCAGGATCGGATAGCCTCTGTCCAATCTAACTTCCTAAAATTACAAGAAATGATGCAGACCGCTCAGGAAGCCTATAAAAAACATTACGATAAAGGAAGGAAGGAGAATCCTGTTTTCAAAGCCGGGGAAGAAGTGTGGCTTGCCGCCACCAACCTCAAACTACCAATTCCCTCACAGAAGCTGGGACCAAAATTCATTGGGCCTTTCAAGATCAAGCGGGCAATCAACCCTGTGGCTTTCGAATTGGCATTACCCGAATCTTACAGGATACATCCGGTCTTTCACACATCCTTGCTGAAGCCTGTTGTCCCTAACTCCTTCCCAGGAAGAGAAGCTCCACCTCCTCCACCAGTCGAGGTAGATGGTGAGTGCGAGTACGAAGTGGAATCTATTCTGGGGTGCAGGAAAAGAGGTAGGCAACTGCAGTATTTAGTCAAGTGGAAGGGGTATCCCCCTGAAGACAATTCTTAGGAACCATCTGTAAACCTCCATGCTCCCCGTTTAATCAGAATTTTTCAATTAGAACATCCCGAATTGATGTCTAGTTTGGGCGTCCAGAGCCTGCCCCTCGGGGGGGGGGCACAGTCAGGGAAACTTCCAAACCAATCAGCACCCAGTACGCGCGCACGGTCGGTCGGCGCTTTGGCGCATGCGCGTGCGGGGACAGTGCTCCGGCGGGTGCGCGCGCCGATGCAACGGCGCGCGGCTGCGCCAATCAGAATACAGGCAGGCATATATAAAGAGGCCTAGCTCACTGACAGGTTGCTGGTTTGTTGTCAGCTTTCCTGTGTATCCAGTTTCCTGAATCCTGCTTGAAAACCCAGTTGTGACCCGGACCGGCTTGATTACCTCTTTCATCTCTCCTGGACCTGACCTTCTGCTTGTTTTACGGACTTCTGCCTGTGCTTGACCCTTGGCCTGTGACCCAGATCTGCTGTTTTATCCAGCCCTTGACTTCCTGCCTGTACCTCGGATCTTCCTTGTGATCTTCAGCCCTGATCTGATTCCTATACCTATCTGGACTTTGCTATCAGCAACTTTAAACCCTCGATCTGCGCTACCAGCCGCAGCTGGTTTCCGTCAATCCCTGCTTTACCTGACTGTCAGAGATATTATCTTCAGTTCCTGTTTATCCCTGTTACCGCCTGGTGATTAACCTCCAGCATCTTCATGGACTACTCAGCTATTCCAGCCAGCCTTGCATATCCTCTCCACCTGCTGGTCACCAGTGCCTCTTCTCGCCATTCTCTCCCTGTCTCACTTCCAGGGGGCGGAGTGCGTCAAGTTGCAAGGGTGAACCGCTCTCAGCATCTCGGCCTCGGTAAGTACCCGTTGTGACATGGAAATAGGTCCACCTCGGGTGACCCCCCATGTTTGGGTGATCCAGGTGAAGGTTGTCTGATCTAGCTATCATTCTGTTGGTTTCACTGCGTTCCAACTCAAGTAGTTCGCTAGAGCATTTTCTACACCCTTCAAGTGTACCACTGAAATGGGCTTTACATTTAATGAGTCAGCCAGAGCCATTAAAGAGGAAGTAAACCCTAATGGGTTTACTTTCTCTTTGTTTCCCTGCAAAGGTAAAGCATAATGGGCTACTATGCATCGCTACTATGTGACACTTACCTGAAGTAGAAGCCCGCAATGTCGCCGTCTTCCTCCATGGCAGAGAGCGTCCATCATCACCCCTCTTCTTCCGGGGGCCGCGAACTCCGGCTCTGTGACTGGCCGGAGTCGCGTGACGTCATTCCTGCGCATGCGCGCGGGTGCCACCACTCGCGGCTTCATTCACTGCTTTCTGACTCACGGTCAGTGCGACATCGGTGCCTTTCTTTTGCAAATATCTCCTATACCGTGTAGGTTTAGGAGATATTTGTTGCACCTACAGGTAAGCCTTAATATAGGCTTACCTGTAGGTTAAAGTGGTATGTAAGGGTTTAAATGAGGGGATTTGGTTTCTCCCGATCTGTTGTCTTTGCCCTGGATAAATGATTGGAATGACTTAAGGGCTTTCTCCACTGCATTCAACAATCTAATGTTCGTGGAGGCTCACATCTATTGGAGATTACACTTGCCTTGCGTTAAGTGTTCTGCCAGGTACGCTCCGTAACCCAGGGTACAGGCATCTGTGGTGATATGCACTGTGTTGGTCTATGTGTCCAAAGATCGTGGATCCCTGTTCCGCTGGGCTAAAAAGTGTTTTTAAAGGCGTCTTAATGCAACTGTGCCCAAGTGATGGCTGGGATAGAGGACGTCAAGAGCCCCAGAGCTCTCATGCCTTGTCTAATGGTAATCAAGTTTGCACTTGCCAATGACTCTACCCCCTCTGATCTCTTGTACCCCGTCTTGGGTTAGGTAGGTTTTCATTTCCTTGGTATTTACCACATAGCCCTGGTACACCACTGATTGGCTTGGGACTTTTGTACGTTTATCCACCCTAGTTCCTGAAAGTAGCTGATGCTTGTCTAAAAGGTCACTCACCAGTGCTTCTGCTGAATTTGCACAGAATGGATGGTCCAAATATAGAATAACTCCTATGTTCTGTAGCCATAACTTTCTCAAAGCTTCCGCCAGGAATTTTTGTGAAGATTTGGGGTGCGGAAGAAATTCCTAAGGGTAATGAAGTGTATTGCAGGTGCAGGGTGGCCTTTGGCCCCTGAACTGCAATCCTCAGATTTTGTTGAGGACTTCCCTTTATCGGCATGTGTAGATTGGAGTCTTATAAGTCCACGGTTGCCATGAAGACTCCCGGCGGTAGGCTGTTCCTGATGCAGTAAATAGACTCCATTCTGAATATCTTGCATTTTATCTTCCTGTTGAGGTTTCAGATTAAGTAGAAGTCTGAACTTTCCAGGTGGTTTTGTTCCTTGTGAATACGTGCGAGCAGAATCCGGTGCCTTCTTCGCTTGTCCGGACAGAGTAAATTGCCTTTTGGGCCCTACTTCTTCTGGAGAGGATAATAGACCCTACGCTCAGGCTGTCAAGAGTTGTGACCTAGTAGCTGGTTTGGGGGGGGGGGGGGGGGTTGTGTGGAGAACATAACTGTTTTCTGTTACGTCCCGCCATTTATGTGCGAATTACGCTAATCCTCCCCCCAACCTCAAAACCGTCATTGTTTATTGTTGGAGGTGGAAGGTTTGCGGATTAAGTCTTCCCTGTTCCTGACCAGCTTTTTCTTTTGTGGCTTGCTTGGCATTTCCCAGCCTGATGAAATGGCATTTTCCCTGGCCTAAGGGAAGCCCTTTTTTTCCTGTCTGTGCACAGACTCTAGGTCTGGTCCAAAAAGTAGCTTGTCCGTGAAGGGGATGCCGCATAGTTTGTTCTTGGAGGCAATGTTCCTTGACCACGATTTTAGCCATAAGGCCCTCCTAGCTGAGTTGATCAGCACTGTGGTTCTGGATGTTACTTTCACCACTTCCGCAGATGCATAAGCTAAAAATGCTGCAGCAGAGTAGGGATGGTTTGGGATAGTTCTTCCCTGGGTATGTGCTCTTGGAGTTAATTCAGGAATGACAACAGGGTGCGCGCTGTGCAGCTAGATGCTATCGCTGGGTTCAGGTTTGCCGCCCGTTTCCCATGCTCTTTGTAACAGAGCCTCTGCTGTTTTGACCATCGGATCAGTCAGCGTTCCGGAGACTTTGAAGGAGAGGTCAGTCTTGTTAGCAATCCTGGAAGGTTACGCATCCACTTTAGGGCACTTTGCCCATGCTTGTGTGTCGTCTTCAGAAAAAGGCTAGCTGCGTTTAACCGTTGCCGGCGTAAACAATAACTTTTGCACTTTGATGCCCAAGGTGTCTGCAATGGCACTAAGCAGCTGTTCCGTTTCTTCTGATGGGAAGAGCATACCCCGTGACCTTTCTTCTATGTCCGAGTCTAAGCATAGGCCATCCTCTGATCCAGAGTCCATATTCTCAGAGCCTTGCCCCTGGTTGGACCAGCCTGTTCTTCCCCACTGCATGATGGGAGTTAAACCTGGCTGGTGGATGAATCTCTGCTCTGACTTGTACGCGCTGGAGTGTCTAGTTTCTGTATAGCAGAATGCACCAGACACAAGGTGTCCCCAATTTCCTTATTAAGAGGCAAGCTTATCTTCAAGAAACCCTTGAGATTCCTTTTCAACCATTTTATTAGGAGAGTCTGTGACCACATGAAGCACATGCTTTGCTGCTCGTCTGCTTTTTTTTCTTTGGTAAGTAAGCACAAAAGGTATAGATAAAAGGCAGAGGTGAACCAGTATGCTCTGGCTTACCTTGGAGCTTTCCTGACTCGTAGGATTTGCAGGGTAGTGTAGAGTGCAACATGGTCAGCACAAGCGAGTCATTGCCTAATGCTCCTTATGTGAACTACAGCCCTAAGTCCAGCTCTGCCGCCCTCCCCTCCTTTAGCAGATTGGTGGACAGGTTCTCTTTTCCAGTGCCTTCTCAAGTGTAGAATATGTTAAGTTTTCCTCTAGCCTTTTTTTTTAAATCGTCACCTCAGCGAAACCAGAAGTGACGGCACCTGCTGCAGCCAATAGTGAGCTGTCCAGAAGTGACGTTGGCGGAAACACCCACCTCATCCCTTGGGCCGATGTCCATGCTTCCACCAAGATGGCACCTGGCCTGAACTACGTCACCAGAAGCGAAGAGGCCCGGAAATGACGAGACAGGCGTCCCCAGGCCTTTAGTTACTCGGCAGGGAGTCCTCTGCACATCCGCACCAAAGAAAAACCTCCAGGGGCATATATCATTGTGCCATACAGGTGGGGGGACAGCTACTAACACCCCTATCCAAGATGGAGTGAGGTTGTGTTGAAGTAGAGCTCTGTAATACCACCGTGCATCCCTCGGCTGAATTGTTAAAATCCCTACAATCATATATCTCATGCCGAGAAGAGGGAAAAATATAGGCGAGCCTTATATCCCCAATCACTCCTATACTACGAGATATTTGATGACAAGGAAAGATACCGGAAGTCTGGCCGGGTCGGAAATGACTTAGTTGGGGTAGGCGGTACACTTTGGTGGGGGTCAACCACGCCCAGTGTCCTCTGACCTCTGGGGACCCGCCCTCTGACCTTTGACCTCTGGGGGAGGTCCCTGTTCAAGAGCCTGGGTCCTAGCCTTATTCTTAAAGGGAAAACCCTAACCCTAACAGGAACCACGAGCGGATGCGACTCGGCGTGCATCGGATGATGTCGTTCGATCAGCCGAAATAACGCCAGCCGTACGATCCGAGGTGTTGGGACGGGATGTGTCTGTACCCGTGCAGGGGACTATTCAAATGGACCCTCAGTCGTGCATTGTAAACCCGGGCATCCCAGGGTTCCAGGGATGGGACTCTGATATCCGGCAGCTGATACAGGCTCTTCCTACTAAGTAAGATATACAGACACTGCTGAGCTGCCTAACGGGCGCACTGAGGGAAGGGATAGAGGAGGTCCGTGTTAGAACTGTGGTCACAGAACAGAAAGTCACTCTCCTAGAAACACAGCAGGAAGCATCGGACATACGTTTGCAGGTCTTGGAGGAGAAGTTGTGCATCCAACAGCAGAGATTGATCAGGCTGCAACTACAATCGGAAGACGCCGAAAATAGAAGTAGGAGGAACAATGTACGGGTAAGGGGATCCCAGAAATTGTTATGGGGTCTGATTTAAGAAAAATAGTGACTGAAATTTTTAACCAGTTATTGGAAAAAAAAACTGATAGTTTGATTGAACTGGATCGGGTACATAGGGTCCCCGCTGCCCGCAACTTAGATCATGCTAACCCCCGTGATGTGTTATGTAGAGTGTACTTCTTTAGAACGAGAGAGGACAAAATTAGGGCATCATGGCAAAAAGGTCCAGCGGTCTATGATGGTGTAGAGGTACAAATATACCCAGACCTGTGCCCGCAGACAAAAAAACAGACGCCGCCTCCTGAAACCTCTATTTAGACTTATTACGATCTAAGGGTGCTATGTATCGTTGGGGGTACCCATTTTCATTACATATTAAGAAGGAGGAACGCAGCTTCAAACTGTATGACCCTTTTCAGTTACCAGACTTGTTTCATTTTCTGGGTACAGAGGCTATTGAAGTTCCCATAAGGACAGAGCTTCCACCACTAGGGGAATGGGCTCCCCAACAACAGAGGAGGCCGTAATGGAGTCTGACTAGAATGCCCAATCAACTAAAACATTTGAACAGCCTCAGAAAATTTTGAAATATATGTTTAATCACTATAAGAAGATCTCTAAAAGGGAGAGATTAAAAAAAGGAGAAAAAAAATAGGGGTCCTTCCCGAAGACTCTAGCCCTCCCACTTGGAAATACTATTAATATGTACCAATGTCTTTTTTGTATAAGATTAGGTTAATTCCTAATGGAAGTGATATTATAACTGCCTTTTTTTATTGTTTTTTTTTGAGGGGGGGGGGTACATATATATTTTTTTTCTTCACAAAACGCTACACTTTAAAATATTTCAATGTCATTTTTGTTGGTCTGGACCCGGGGGATGTAGGTGTGTACACCCCCAAAGCTCTGACCAAAATGCAAGAATTTTTCACATGAGCACTGGAATTAAAAAGTGAGAGTCTAAGGGATTATGGGGGAATAGGTAGGTAGAATGGGAGGGGTGGGAGGTAAGGGGGAGATAGTGGGTATTAGGATACACATAAAATAAAGGGAGACAGGAGTGGGGGAAACATGGAGGGGGTGGGGGAAGAGGGAGGAGGTTGGGGGGGGGGTAATGTTTGTGTTGGTAATGTTCACAGGTTGAAGTGCTGATGAAGTGCATAATAGATCACACATGTGATTTTTTAATAGATAGAGATTTCACAATATGGGGTGCTCTTTTTTTGGGGGGGGAGGGGAATATTTGTTTGTTTGTTTTCTTTTTGGGGGATAAATATTTGGGATTTTGAAAAAGAGGAATGTTTGAGTAATATACCAATACTTTTTCACTATGATAGAGATTTTATAAAATGATTTTTATAAGTAGGGGTTTATATTGAGGGTGTTTTTTTGGGGGGGAAGGGGGGGTGGACCAAGAACTACGGTCCTTTTCATTACAGAGGCGGGGGCTTATATTGTAGGCATAACATAGAGATGCTGTGACTGTTAAGAAATTATTATAGTATATACCCCTCGGTGTAAATAAAGGGCGTTATAGACATAATATTGGGGATGTACTGGTGTTAGTATTACATCTCAAATCTCTATCTTGCTTGATTACTCTCCACACTACAAACACCTCTCCACCAGTGGGTGAGGAATTAGAGGAGTTTTTTTTTTCTCCTTCTCTCTCCCCCCCTCGCTGGTTGTTTACTTACTTTACTTACCTCCTGATTATCTCTTCTCTGAGGGGATAAGATGACTAGGGTAACCTTGACATCATATAATGTAAAGGGTTTAAATAGCCCAGAGAAACGAACTAGGTTATTAGATGAATTATGGAGATTTAAATCTCATATCATTTTTCTCCAGGAAACACATTTCAGAAAAGATAAAATTCCTAGATTAAGAAATCATAGATTCCAGACGGTGTATCATGGTGCGTCTCAGTCATCTAAATCAAGTGGGGTTTCAATTCTTATTTCTAAACAGATCACAGATGAGAAGGGACGTTTCCTCATCGTCAGGGGGCTTCTTTGTGTGCAAAAAGTTACTCTTGTTAACTAATATCTGCCAAACGAGGATCAGGTCTCCACAGTGGAGACATATCCTCACCATGTACAACAACACAAGGAGGGCATCTTGCTGATTGGAGGATATCTTAATATAGCGATTGATCCTTTGATGGATGTGTCGAAAGGAGTTTCTCATCTCTCAAATGCCAAATTGCGTAAAGTTAAAAAAATCCTTCATGATTCTCAGTTGGTGGAGAACTTTACACGTACATGATAGGAATTATACATTTTTTTCAGCCAAACACAAGACATACACTAGAATTGATTATAATTGATTATATCTTTCTTGTTTTGATAGACATATCGGAGGCCTATATAGGCTCATTTACCCTATCAGACCATGCACCAACGAGCTGTCTTATAGAAGTAGGGAAATCAATGCCTCGTGAATGGCATTGGAAAATGAATGAGACACTGCTGAAACACCCGGAATATGAGAGACAGATAGCACAAGAGTGGGAATCCTTTTTTGAAACTAACGATACAGAGGAAGTAAGACCTCTGTGCCTATGGGAAACACATAAATGTGTTATAAGAGGGATCTTGATATCTCTTGGGGCGAATAGGAAACGTCTTCTGACAGCACAGATAGATTCGCTACTTATATCCGGACATGGGAAACTACTCAAGAGATTACAAACCCCACAGATAGAGGAAAAGCTTGTGCGTCTACGTGAAGAGTTAAACTCACTACTTATAGATAAGGCAAAGGCTGAATTAACCCGATGTAGACAAACATTTAATGAATTTGGAAACAAACCAAGTAGGATTTTGGCTAATGCCCTGAGAGAGACGAGGGCATGGAATTACATATCCCATATTAAAACACAAGGTGATGTGTTAGTTAACTCTTCACAAAAGATAGCACAAGCTTTTAGGGACTACTATGCAAACATATATCAGCTGGAGGGGCACTACCCCTTGCGTCGACAGACAGTAGGCTGTATGACGCAGGGAGATACTTTCAAGCCTCAGGAATGCTGAGGCAACCGGAAGATATAAGGAAAGAGCTAGAGGACCCAATAATGACTGAGGAGTTTCAGGTGGCTCTCAAGTCTCTGAACTCGGGTAAGGCCCCCGGCCCGGATGGCTACACCCTATCTTATTATAAGGTTTTTTCAGAGAAATTCGCACAGAGATTTGTGACCGTCTTTAACTCATTACGAGAAGGGCAGATAGTACCAGCAGAGACACATAGCAGTCATACCTAAAGAGGGGAAAGACCCTTCTATCTGCTCTAGCTACCGCCCAATATCCTTGCTCAATGTTGATCTAAAAATCTTTACGAAGATCATAGGAACGAGATTAATGCCCCACATCCCTATGCCGATAGATCCTGATCAAGTGAGCTTTACTCCAGATAGAGAGGGTAGAGAGAATACTCAGCGGGTGCTGAGTGCTATACATCTCTCCCAAACTCATCATATCCCCCTAGTGCTGATATCCACAGATGCGGAGAAGGCATTTGATAGGGTTGACTGGAGATTTTTAAAAGCTAGGATACAACATATTGGACTGGGGGCAGGGATGCAGAGCTGGTTCTCAAACCTATATTCAACACCGGCGGCACGAGTTAAGATCAAACGACATATTGTCAGATCCCTTCCCAATAGGAAACGGGACTCGCCAGGGTTGCCCATTGTCTCCTATCATTTTTGTTCTTACCTTAGAACCACTTTTGAGAATGATACGAGCCAACAAGGATATTAGAGGTATTTTAACAAAAAGGCGGAGAACATAAAATTGCCGCTTATGCGGATGATTTGATGTTCTTTGTTTCTTCGCCACTAATATCCCTTCCATCCCTACTACAGGAACTGCGCACATATGGGGCACTGTCTAATTTCAAGGTGAATTCTGAAAAGTCAGAAGCGATGGAGGTGGAGCTGGATACTGCTCCTCAACACCAGATCGCTTCCCAATTTGCGTTTAAATGGACAAACTCTCATGTTTGTTACCTAGGAACAAAGATACCGAAGAAACTGTCAAGGGCCTTTGAACTTAACTTTGCCCCTATGATGCGTCAGTTTAAATTAGATTTTCAGCGATGGAATAGGGAGGTTTTTACATGGCTCGGTAGGATCAATATTATCAAAATTAATGTTATGCCAAGGCTGTTATACCTATTCCAGACACTACCTATAAAAATCCCCATGGGCTTTCTGAAAGATATTATTTCAGAGTTTATGAAGTTTATTTGGGCTGGAAAACCAGTGAGGCTGCATAGAAATTTCTATTGCTTCCAAAGGAGAAAGGGGGTGTGGGAGTCCCGGACCCAGTTAAATACTATGAGGCCTCGCATCTGAAACAGGTAGTGGATTGGTGTGTGCATTTAAGGAAACCATGGATCCATATGGAACAGGCAACTATTGATTTATCTTTGGACGGGCTTGTCTGGCTTCCAGACAGGGACCTTCTGCAATCTGTGAAGAGACACCCAATGGTGGGTGTGACTCTACGAACAGTTAAGAAGATCTTTAAAACCACCACTATCTCGCCCGATCCGACTCCCATGGTTCCAGTTCTGGGCACATCGACTTTTCCGCCATGAATGGCAGATCCCTGTTTTAAGGCCCTGTTACGACAGGGCATTAGTAGACTTTTTCATTTTTTAATAAAAGGGCGAGTGATGACAAATAGAGAGATTGAAGGCAATTTCTCAGCAGACTTCGATTTCCTTCGCCGGTTACAGTTGAGTACGTATATTCGATCTCAGTTAAGAACCCCTACTTTAATACGTGACCCCTCGACTTTTGAACAGATATGTTTAAAGGGGGAATCATTGAAACACTCACTGTCATATCTATATGCCCTGCTAATTGAAATAGAGGCCCCACATGAATTGCCTTTTCTGCAATGTTGGGAAAGAGATCTGGGAGTATCTTTCTCACAGGCACAAAAGGATAGGATTCAATTTTTCGCTCACAAAGCCTCACTGGCGAGTAGATCTCAAGAAGGAGGCTATAAAATCCTTACGAGGTGGTATAGAACACTGGCAGCATTGCATCGGATATTTCCTCAAGTATCGGATGTATGCTGGATATGTCAGGAATCGGAAGGCACCATGATACATATTTTTGGGGAATGTCCAATGTTGAGGGAATTCTGGAAACGATTATGGGTGTATCTCTTGGACAGAATCCGGCAGCCTTTCTCTTGCATGACACCCCATTGTCAAATGAAAAATATACAAACTCACTGTTAAAACATTTGCTCACTGCAGAAAAGGCTTGTATACCAGTATTGTGGAAAAGTATTGCATCCCCAATGAGATTACAGTGGATGGCAAGGGTTTCATTTCAACAAATGGAAGATCTGACTATGACACAAAGAACAGGAGGAAAAATATTGGAGGATCTGGGATCCCTACTTTCAATATAGGGAACAGACCCTTGTATCCAAGTAATGTTGGTCAATCCTGAGATAGTTATTTGTAAAATAATAGTTAGAGACTGGGCAGTGAATATGGCTGAGTTGGGCCTTATGGGTGGGAGGGGTGAGGTGATTTAATGATTTTTTTTTTTCTCCTTGTTTATCTTTATGCCTATAGAGGCAAAACCAAGACTTGTTCTTGGAAAGGAAAAATAAATGGTGCTTGTTTTGTTGAGAGATTGAGCATGTAACATGATAATTAATATTAATTAGGACTAAGATAGGAGGAAAAAGCAAAAATATAACTGTGGTGTTGTGTACTATGAATCCTTATTTGATATGATTGTATAATGTTTTGATATATGAAAAAATAAAAATAAAATAATTTATAAAAAAAAAAACCTTGGGTGGTCTGCCAGGCTAATTCCTGGCCCTGCCCTGATACTGCCAGGAACCCAGGGGCCCTGTGGAGGCAGCCCTCTGCAACAAGCAAAGACTGTGAAGAATAAGAAGAATAAGAAGAATAAGAATAATAAAAAAGAAAAAAAAAATGGTACAACTCCTCATAATCTGGGAGGAAATAAAGGGATTTTTATAACAGCTTACCTGTAAAAATCCTTTTCTTGGAGTACATCACGGGACACAGAGCGACTTAGTCATTACTAATGGGTTATATAGATTACCTTCAGGTGTTGGCACTGGCCAATTCCAAACCGGAAGTACCCTCCCCTATATAAGCCCCTCCCACCCGGGAGCACCTCAGTTTTGTAGCCAAGCAATAAGTGTCCCAAAAAGAGGGGTGGGAGCTCTGTGTCCCGTGATGTACTCCAAGAAAAGGATTTTACAGGTAAGCTGTTATAAAAATCCCTTTTTCTTTTTCGTACATCACGGGACACAGAGCGACTTAGTCATTACTAATGGGACGTCCCAAAGCAATGCCAAATGAGGGGAGGGATACATAAGCTGGGCGCCATCAGGCATGAGGATCTTTTGCGGCCTGCAACACACTGCGCCCAAAGGCGACATCCTCCTGACTTCTAACGTCTACCTGGTAGAACCTAGTAAACGTGTGTACCGAAGACCATGTTGCGGCCTTACATACTTGAGCCAGGGAGGCCTGGTGATGCACTGCCCATGAAGTTCCAACTGCTCTTGTGGAGTGCGCCCTAACTTTGAACGGAGGCGGTCTCTTTCTCAAGCCATAGGCTTGTATTATGACCTGTCGAATCCACTTGGCTAAAGTAGATTTTGATGCTGCCTGACCCTTTCTGGGGCCTTCCGGCAGAACAAATAAAGAATCCGTTCTGCGAATCTGAGCAGTGGCTTTTAGATAAGCTTTAACTGCTCTTACTACATCCAAAGAATGTAATAACTTTTCCTCTACCGAGCTAGGTTTGGGGAAAAAAGAAGGAAGAACCACATCTTGGTTCAAATGAAACCTCGATACCACCTTAGGAAGAAAGGCTGGATGAGGACGTAATACTACTCTGTCCTTATGGACAACCAGATATGGCTCCTTACAGGACAAGGCGGCTAATTCCGATACTCTTTTAGCCGAACAAACGGCTACTAAGAAAATCAATTTCCTGGTGAGAAGAACCAAGGAAATGTGTTGTAATGGTTCAAACGGTTGTTTCTGTAGAACCGACAGAACCAGGTTTAAGTCCCAAGGACATATGGGAATACTAACCGGAGGGCTAATACGCATCACTGCTTGTATAAAGGCTTTGACTAGTGAATGCGAAGCCAAGGGCCTTTGAAAAAATATTGACAAGGCCGAAATCTGACCCTTGATAGTACTCAAGGCAAGCTTCCTATCTACAGCCCACTGTAGGAAGTCCAAAATCCTCCCTATCACGTACTTACGTGGATGCCATTTCCTGGCCTCACATCACGTAATGTACGCTTTCCAGATCCTATAATAGATCTGCCTGGATACCGGTTTCCTGGCATTGATCATGGTAGATACCACAGAATTAGAGAGCCCTCTCTTTTTCAGAATGTGGGCTTCAATAGCCAGGCCGTCAAACCTAGGGCTGGTAAGGAAGGGTGGTATATCGGTCCCTGCGACAGCAGGTCCGGACGATGTGGGAGGGTCCAAGGACTCCTCACTGACATTTTTACAATCTCCGCGTACCATGCCCTTCGGGGCCACGCTGGAGCCACCAGAATCACTGGTTTCTTTTCTACCCTGATTCTGCGGAGTAATCGCGGTAACAATTGTGGCGGTGGGAATGCATATATCAGCTCGAACTGATCCCAAGGGAACACTAGGGCATCCGAGCCGCAAGCTAGGGGATCCCTTGTGCGAGACACAAATCTGTCCACTTTTGCGTTGAATCTGGATGCTAGCAGATCTACATCCGGTGTTCCCCACCGCTGGCATATTGCCTGGAAAACCTCGGGGTGAAGAGACCATTCCCCCGGGCATAATTGTTGGCGACTTAGAAAGTCCGCTCTCCAATTTTCCACTCCTGGGATGAAAACCGCGGATATGGCTGGGACATATTTTTCTGCCCACTCCAGGATGCAATTTGCTTCCCTCTGGGCTGCACGACTCTTGGTGCCACCCTGGTGATTGATATATGCCACTGCCGTGGCATTGTCTGATTGAATTCTGACAGGGGACCCTTGGAGTTTGGATGTCCATGCTACTAGGGCATACCGGGCTGCTCGTATCTCTAAGAGATTGATGGGCAGGGCCTTTCCAGATTCTGGGGCACCAACCACCAATGGAGGCTCTTGCGAACGGAAGGGGACAGGGACATTGGTAAGTCTAAAGCCTGAACTTTTTTGTTCCAGGCTGACAGTATGGCCCTTTGCAAATTCCTTGAATGGAATTGACCGTAGGGTACCGCTTCGAATGAAGCCACCATCTTTCCCAGCAGCCTCATGCAGAGGCGTATGGATGGTTTTCTTTTTGTACCCACTAAGTGGGTCAAATCTTTTAAAGACGACACCTTCTCTGGAGGTAAGAAAATCTCTCTGATTTGAATCCAGCCTTAGCCCTAAGTATTCCAGACTTTTGACTGGTCTTAGAGCTGACTTGTCCCGGTTGATAATCCAACCGTGATATTCCAGATACTCGATTGTCTTGTGAATAGCTACTTCCAGCTTTTCCACTGAGTGGTCTATTAGTAGCAGGTCGTCTAGATATGCCATTATCGTTACACCCTGTGTTCTTAGATTGGCCAATAATGGGGCCAGAATTTTTGTGAACACTCGTGGTGCTGTGGCCAGACCGAAAGGTAAGGCTCTGAACTGAAAATGGCGCCCTTCTACTGCAAAGCGTAGAAATTTCTGGTGGGCCGGAAAGATGGGAATATGCAGATAAGCATCCTTTATGTCGATCGAGGCTAGCCATTCCTGCCCTTGTAGGGCGGTGGCCACCGATCGGATCGACTCCATCCGAAAAGTCCTGATATTTAGGAACTTGTTTAGCCCTTTTAGATTTAATATGGGCCTCACGTCCCCATTTGGTTTGGGGACTGTGAAAAGGTTCGAGTAAAACCCGAATCCGCTTTCTTCCAGGGGAACCTTCATGATTACACCTTGGAGCAATAGTTGTTCTAGTGCCAGAAGGAGGGATCCTCTCTTTTGGGGATCTCTTGGCACGTTTGACCTCATAAATTGGGCAGGAGGAGTGCCTTTTAACTCCAGCTTGTATCCCAGACTTACTGCGGAGAGCACCCATCTGTCTCTGATGGTGTCCCGCCAGGTCTCTGTGAACAACTGAAGTCTTCCCCCCACCCGATTGAGTGGGGGCAACGCTTCATGCCTTGGGGGGAGGTTTTGTACCTCTCTTGATCCAGGGCTTCTTGTTACTTTGTGATTGTCCCTGATTTCTGCCCCCTGAATTTGACCGCGGAGGCCGTCGGAACTGCTTCACAGCCGATGTGCCCGGGACTGGAGAAGTAGGCCTCTTAAAAGAAGGACTTCTACCCTTGTTCTTAACCGGTAAGAGTGAACTTTTACCGGCAGAAATTTTCTGGATATATTTGTCCAGATCTTCTCCAAATAAGCGTTCTCCATGAAATGGGAAGCTAACCAGCAGTTTTTTACAGGGAGCTTCAGCAGACCAGTTTTTGAGCCACAGAAGCCTACGCATATGTACTATAGACAGCGTAAAGCGGGAGGCCTGTTGGATTGTATCCTTTATGGCGTCCACCGCAAAACACAAGGCTCTAGGCAGGTCAGCTAGGGCAAGAGCCTGCTGATCTGGTAAGTCCCTTAAGACTTGTTTCAACTGATCTTTCACTGCTTGGCAGACTCCAATCGCTGCTACCGCAGGTTGTGTCACCATACTTGCTGTAGAGAAAGCAGATTTTAGTAAAGACTCCAATTTTTTATCTATTGGGTCTTTGAACATTGGAACATTATCTACTGGACATGTCAGTGATTTGTTAACAGAAGAGATGGCTGCGTCCACTGTAGGGACCCTCCATTTTCTTATGAACTTATCCTCCATGGGATAGATCACCGGAAATCTCTTGGGGGGAGCAAATATTTTATCAGGATGCTCCCAATCCTGGAAAATAAGCCCTTCTAATAAAGGGTGGATTGGGAAGGAACAGACAGCCTGGGGAGCTTTTAGCGACCCCAGCGAGGAAACCGTAGTGGATGGTGGTTCCGCCAGAGGCATTTTAAATGCTGATCGGACCATATTAGTCAGAGACTGAACCCATAATCTTTCAGCCTGAGAAGCTGAGAAAGGTTCTTCCACTGTTGATTCCTCCATAACTGAATCAACCTCATCCTGATCCCCTTCAGGTAGGTCGATCTCTGTGTGGGGCTGTTCCTCCACTAACAGGCACTCTGAAGGAGGAGACGGAGATCGGACGCGCTTTTCCTGAGACAGGGAAGCAGCGATCAATGCTGTTAATCTCTCTTCCAATCCTCCCAGAGTTGAGGATAAAACCTCCTCTGTTATATATACAGGAGCAGGTGGACTGGGGACAGCCGCAGCACCAGGCATTCCTGCGGGGTTTCTACGGCTACTGACCTCTGAATTCTCAGGGGAGATTGGTGCAGTACAAGCATGCCCAATATCCTCAGAGCCCGATGGAGACCCCTTTGGCTTCCTGGAAGATCTATTTCCGGAGCGTCTGGACGACATATCCTTTAAGCACAAAGCTGAGGTATTCCCGTCGTCATACACCAATTTTGCTGGTAATAGTCTAACACAGGTGCTGCTATATACCAGCTGGTGTCCACTAAAGTGCCTTTCTATGGGGATGCCTGCATCAACCGCCTCTGTGTGCCACTGTTTGTTGCTAGCTCTGTTTGGATGCAGCTGACACTTGTACTGTGTCTTTTAACCATGCTGGGACGCCCGCACATGCGCAGAAGCGCCGCGGCGCGCATCGAGCGTCATCCACCCGCCCCGCCCCTTTTTTCATAGGAGGCGCGTGCACGCGCCCGCGCGCGCGCCCGTGAGCCATTGGCGCCCTTTTCGAAATCAAACAGGGGACTAGGAGCCAGGGCCCTTTTTGCCGGAGGGCCTGTGCGGTGGATGAGCGCAGCAACAGGGCAGAGGAAGTGGATTCCCACAGAGAAACTTACCAGCTGCCTGGATCTTTTGACTTGAGAAAACCAAAGATCCACATGACAAGAAAAAATGGACTACAGCGGCCTCTAGTGGTTTAACACAGGTACCGCGGTCCCTGTTTTTTTTTTTTCTTGACTACTATTAAAATTTTACATTTTCAGTAGTTATAGGCAAACACAGATATTTAGCGGGAATACCGTTAGGTAACAGACAGAAAGACAAATTAGGCTTGGGGGTCCCCCAATAGAACCAAGTTCCTGGGGGCCCCCACTTACCTGATCCCCGCCGCAGGACTTTGTTTGGTCCACAGAAGTCCAAACTTCACCTATCACGGCAGGCATTGTAATTAAACCTTCAGGGACCGGGTTCCCAAGGATTCCACTCCCCTGGACCTGTATAGCACCCTGCACAGACAACATCTTGGTCGTGGGTATGACCAGAGCTCTGGATCCCAGGGTCCAGCCCTCCTAAGAGAAGCATTACAGGCAAAACCTTGCTCTTCTGCTGCAAGGTCCGGGTACCGACCGTTTAGCTATGAAGCTTTTTTGGTGGGATCCGGAACAGCTTACTAAGGCCCAAAAAAACCTGTACGCAAGCCCAGTGAAAACACATGTTACTCTTTGGCCAACACCTTAGACACTGGCAAAAAACTGAGGTGCTCCCGGGTGGGAGGGGCTTATATAGGGGAGGGTACTTCCGGTTTGGAATTGGCCAGTGCCAACACCTGAAGGTAATCTATATAACCCATTAGTAATGACTAAGTCGCTCTGTGTCCCGTGATGTACGAAAAAGAAAATAAGAACTGAGACATGCAGTTAATGAGTGAAATTTATAATGGTGGACAAATGTATTTCCGATTTACCTGTGGGAGCAGTACTCTCTCTCAGATGCTGCGCTGGAAGACGACTTAAGAACATTTCACAAGTGCAACATTCATTTTTCTCTCTCATCCTTTGAGGGACAAGTCTTATCTTTAGGATATGCCAACTGAGGGGTGGACAACAATTGGTACTAGGAATAGGTAATTGGAATAGAGGGGGGAAAAAAAAAAAAAAAAAAACACTCTTAAGGATTGCATACAGCTCAAGAGCAACCTGAAGAACCTTACGCCGGAATGAGATGAGGCTGCAGTCTCCACCCAGTATAAAAGAATGATAATAGAAGACCAAAGGGTAGCCTTCACAGGAAACCACTGCTGATGACATATCATAAACATGCATAAACAGTGATGTATTGACATAAAATAAGACAAAAAACAATTACATAGAGCATGAGCTTGGAAGATGATACACCTGATCCACTCATAGTGGAAGATGAAACCAAAGTCACCCTACAGGGTTCATCCAGGATTACCAAAAGAGAAATCCCTGTAGCTAGGTGAAAGATTTACAGCCTGAGCACCCAGTTACAAGCTCTTCTTTGAGAACTAGAGACAGAAATTCCTAAGCCTTAACTCAATCAATTTTTAACAGTGTATGTGACTTTTCAGGAAATTACATTAATTCCAAAATCAAATGTTAAAAAATAGGATTTTTATAACAGCTTACCTGTAAAATCCTTTTCTTGGAGTACATCACGGGACACAGAGCGACATAGTCATTACTAATGGGTTATATAGATACCGTCAGGTGCTGGCACTGGCAACTTCCAAAACCGGAAGTACCCTCCCCTATATAAGCCCCTCCCATCCGGGAGCACCTCAGTTTTGTAGCAAAGCAATAAGTGTCCCCAAAGAGGGGCGGGAGCTCTGTGTCCCGTGATGTACTCCAAGAAAAGGATGTTACAGGTAAGCTGTTATAAAAATCCTATTTTCTTTCTCGTACATCACGGGACACAGAGCGACATAGTCATTACTAATGGGATGTCCTAAAGCAATGCCAAATGAGGGGGGGGATACACCATATATAAGCTGAGCGCTATCAGACATGAGGATCTTTTGCGGCCTGCAACACACTGCGCCCAAAGGCGACATCCTCCTGACTTCTAACGTCCACCTGGTAGAACCTAGTAAACGTGTGTACTGAAGACCATGTTGCGGCCTTACAGATTTGAGCCAGGGAGGCCTGGTGATGCACTGCCCATGAAGTTCCAACTGCTCTCGTGGAGTGCGCCCTAACTTTGAACGGAGGCGGTCTACTTCTCAAGCCATAGGCTTGCATAATGACCTGTCGAATCCACTTGGCTAAAGTAGATTTTGACGCTGCCTGACCCTTTCTGGGGCCTTCCGGCAGTATAAACAAAGTATCCGTTCTGCGAATCTGAGCAGTGGCTTTTAGATAAGCTTTAACTGCTCTTACTACATCCAAAGAATGCAATAACTTTTCCTCTACCGAAGTAGGTTTGGGGAAAAAAGAAGGAAGAACCACATCTTGGTTCAAATGAAACCTCGATACCACCTTAGGAAGAAAGGCTGGATGAGGACGTAACACTACTTTGTCCTTATGGATAACCAGATATGGCTCTTTACAGGACATAGCTGCTAATTCCGACACTCTTTTAGCCGAACAAATGGCTACTAGAAAAATCAATTTCCTGGTGAGAAGCACCAAGGAAATATGCTGTAATGGTTCAAATGGTTGTTTCTGTAAAACCGACAGAACCAAGTTTAGATCCCATGGACATATGGGAATATTAACCGGAGGACTAATACGCATCACTCCTTGTATAAAGGCTTTGACTAGTGAATGCGAAGCCAAGGGCCTTTGAAAAAATATTGACAAGGCCGAAATCTGACCCTTGATAGTACTCAAGGCAAGCTTCCTATCTACAGCCCATTCTAGGAAGTCCAGAATCCTTCCTATTACGTATTTACGTGGATGCTATTTCTTGGCCTCACACCAGGCGATGTACGCCTTCCAGATTCTATAGTAGATCTGCCTGGATACCGGCTTCCTGGCATTGATCATGGTAGATACCACAGCATTAGAGAGCCCTCTCTTTTTTAGAATGTGGGCTTCAATAGCCAGGCCGTCAAACCTAGGGCTGGTAAGGAAGGGTGGTATATCGGTCCTTGCGAAAGCAGGTCCGGACGACGTGGGAGAGTCCAAGGACTCCCCACTGAAATTTTACAATCTCCGCGTACCACGCTCTTCGGGGCCACGCTGGAGCCACCGGAATCACTGGTTTCTTTTCTACCCTGATTCTGCGGAGTAATCGAGGTAACCATTGTGGCGGTGTGAATGCATATATCAGCTTGAACTGATCCCAAGGGAACACTAGGGCATCCGAGCCGCAAGCTAGGGGATCCCTTGTCCGAGAGACAAACCTGTCCCCCTTTGTGTTGAATCTGGATGCTAGAAGATCTACATCCGATGTTCCCCACCGCTGACATATTGTCCAGAAAACCTCGGGGTGAAGGGACCCTTCCTCTGGGCCTAATTGCTGGCGACTTATAAAGTCCGCCTTCCAATTCTCCACTCCTGGAATGAATACCGCAGATATGGCTGGGACATATTTTTCTGCCCATTTCAGGATGTAATTTACTTCCCTCTGGGCTGCACGACTCCTGGTGCCCCCCTGATGATTGATATATGCCACTGCTGTGGCATTGTCTGATTGAATTCTGACAGGGGACCCTTGGAGTTTGGATGTCCATGCTACTAGGGCATACCGGGCTGCTCGTATCTCTAAGAGATTGATGGGCAGGGCCTTTTCTGCATCCGACCATCTGCCCTGGAGAGACTATTGCTCCAGTACTGCTCCCCAGCCTATAAGGCTGGCATCTGTAGTGGCCACCTTCCAAGAAATCGGACTGAAGGATTTCCTTTTTTCCAGATTCTGGGGAACCAACCACCAACGGAGGCTCTTGCGAACGGAAGGGGACAAGGACATTGTAAGTCTAGGGCCTGAACTTTTTTTGTTCCAGGCTGACAGTATGGCCCCTTGCAAATTCCTTGAATGGAATTGACCGTAGGGTACTGCTTCGAATGATGCCACCATTTTTCCCAGCAGCCTCATATACAGGCGTATGGACGGCTGGCTTTTTTGTACCCACTAAGTGGATCAAATCTTTCAAAGACAACACCTTTCCTCGAGGCAAGAATATTTTTCTCTGGCCTGAATCCAACCTTAGCCCCAAGTATTCCAGACTTTTGACTGGTTTTTAGGCTGACTTGTCTCGGTTGATAATCCAACCGTGAGATTCCAGATACTTGATTGTCTTGTGAACGACCACGTCTAGTTTTTTCACTGAGTGGTCTATCAGCAATAAGTCATCCAGATATGCCATTATCATTACACCTTGTGTTCTTAGATTGGCCAATAAAGGGCCAGAATTTTTGTAAACACTCGTGGTGCTGTGGCCAAACCGAAGGTTAAGGCTCTGAACTGAAAATGGCACCCTTCTACTGCAAAGCGTAGAAATTTTTGGTGGACTGGAAAGATGGGAATGTGCAAATAAGCATCTTTGATGTCGATCGCGGCTAACCAATCCTCCCCTTGTAGGGCAGTGGCCACCGATCGGATCGACTCCATCGGAAAGTCCTGATATACAGGAATTTGTATAGCCCTTTTAGAATTAATATGGGCCTCCCGTCCGCGTTTGCTTCGGGACTGTAAAGAGGTTTGAGTAAAACCCGAACCCTCATTCTTCCAGGGGAACCTCCATAATTACTCCTTGGAGCAATAGTTGTTCTAGTGCCAACAGGAGGGACTCTCTCTTCCGGGGATCCCTTGGCACGTTTGACCTCAAAAATGGGAAGGAGGAGAGTCCTTTAACTCCAAACTGTATCCCAAACCTACTGCGGAGAGCACCTATCTGTCTTGATCGTGTCCCGCCAGGTCTCTTGCGAACAACTGGAGTCCTCCCCCCACCCGACTGAGTGGGGGCTTCAATGAATTTAACTTTGGGGGAGGTTTTGTACCTCCCCTGACCCAGGGTTTCTCATTACCCTGCTACTGTCCCTGTTTTTTACCCCCGGGATTTGACCGAGGAGGCCGTCGGAACTGTTACACAGCCGATGGCCCAGGGACTGGAGAAGCAGGCCTCTCAAAGAGGGACCTCTAACTCTGTTTTTAAACGGCAAGAGCGTATTTTTACCGCTGGAAATTTTCTGAATATATTTGTCCAGGTTTTCCCTGAATAAGCGTTCACCATGAAACGGGACGCTAACCAGCCATTTTTTACAGGGAGCTTCAGCAGACCAGTTTTTGAGCCATAGGAGCCTACGCATATGTACTATAGACAGCGTAAGGCGGGAGGCCTGATGGACTGAATCCTCTATGGCGTCAACCGCAAAGCCTAAGGCTCTAGGTAGATCAGCTAGGGCAAAGCCTGCTGATCTGTCAAGTCCCTCAAGACCTGTTTCAACTGATCCTTCACTGCTTAGCAGACCCCAATAGCTGCTACTGCTGGTTGTATCACCAAGCAGATTTTCATAAGGACTCCAATCTTTTATCTATTGGGTTCTTGAACATTTGGACATTATCCACTGGACATGTCAGTGATTTATACATACAAGAGATGGCTGCGTCCACTGTAGGGACCTTCCATTTTTTTTTTTTTTGATGAACTTATCCTCCATGGGATAGACCACCGGAAATCTCTTGGGGGAATAAATATTTTCTCAGGACGTTCCCAATCCTGGTAAATGAGCCCTTTCAGTAAAGGGTGAAGTGGAAAAGAACAAACAGTCTGGGGGCTTCCAGCGACCCCAACGAGGATACAGTAGTGGTTGATGGTTCCGCAAGGTGCATTTTTAAATGCTGATCGGACCATGTTAGTCAGAGACTGAACCCATAATCTTTCAGCTTGAGATGCTGAGAAAAGGTTCCCCCACTGTTGATTCCTCTATAACAGAATCAACCTCATCCTGATCCCCTTCAGGCAGGTCGATCCCTGTATGGGACTGTTGCTCTGCTAACAGGCACTCTGAAGGAGGAGACGGAGATCGGGCGTGCTTTCCCTGACAGGGAGGCAGCCTCTCTAATCCTCCCAGAGCTGAGGAAAAAACCTCCTCTGTTACATACACAGGAGCAGGTGAACTGAGGACAGCCACAGTACCAAGTACCCCTGCGGGGTCTCTACGGTCACTTACCTCTGAACTTCAGGGGAGACTGGTGCAGCAGAAGTATGCCCAAGATCCTCCGAGCCCGATGAGACCCCCTTCGCTTCCTGGAAGATTCAGTTCCGGAGCTTCTGGACGGCATATTCCTAAGCCTAAAGCTGAGGTATTCCAGCCGTAATACACCACTTTTACTGAGAATAGTCTAGCACAATTGCTGCTATATCACAGTTGGTGTCTACTAATGTGCCTTTCTAGGGGATGCCTGTATCAACCGCTTGCTGTATGCCTTTAAATGTTGCCAGCTCTGTCTCTGTACTTCATAGCCAGCTCACTACAATATTGTGGTTTTTTTAAACTGCTGGGACGCCCGCACATGCGCAGAAGCGCTGCGGCGCGCACAGAGCGTCATCCCCCAGGCTCCGCCCCCTTTCCCGGCTCACCTCTATATATAGAGGCGCGTGCACGCGCACGCGCGCGGCCACGTGCGCCTTCGGCGCTAATTTCAAAATATGGTAACAAGGGACAGGAGCCAGGGCCCCTCTTTGCCGCAGGCCGGGGGATGGACGAGCACTGCAACATGGCAGAGGAAGCAGTTTCCTATAAGAGAACTCACCATCTGCCTGGACTTTGCTCTGCTGAGAAGAAGCTAGTCCACATGACAAGAAAACATTCCACAGCGGCCTCTAGTGGACAAACACAGGTACCGCAGTCTAATATATTAAATATATATAAAAAATTTTTTTTTTTTTTTTTTTCTTGACCACCATTAAAAATTATTACATTTTTTTAGTAGTTACAGGCATGCACAGAATTTTGCGGGAATACCATTAGGTAACAGACAGAAAGACAAATTAGGCTTGGGGGTCCCCCAATAGAACCAAGTTCCTGGGGGCCCCCACTTACCTGTTCCCCGCCGCAGGACTTTGTTTGGTCCACAAAAGCCCAAACTTCACCTATCACGGCAGGCATTGTAATCAAACCTTCAGGGACCGGGTTCCCAAGGATTCCACTCCCCTGGACCTGTATAGCACCCTGCACAGAAAACATCTTGGTCGTGGGTATGACCAGAGCTCTGGATCCCAGGGTCCAGCTCTCCTAAGAGAAGCATTACAGGCAAAACCTTGCTCTTCTCTGCAAGGCCCGGGTACCGACCGTTTAGCTATGAAGCTTTTTTGGTCGGATCCGGAATAGCTTACTGAGGCCCAAAAGAACCTGTACGCAAGCTCAGTGAAAAACACATGTTTCTTCTTGGCCAACACCTTAGACACTGGCAAAAAACTGAGGTGCTCCCGGATGGGAGGGGCTTATATAGGGGAGGGTACTTCCGGTTTTGGAAGTTGCCAGTGCCAGCACCTGACGGTATCTATATAACCCATTAGTAATGACTATGTCGCTCTGTGTCCCGTGATGTACGAGAAAGAAAGCAAAATAAATTGATGTACTACCAAACACTCTTCCAATTAGTCACTGAACATACAAAATATTTTCACAAAATACAGTACATTTTGGTGCCAAAAATTAACATGCAGGATGCACTTAGCCGAAAACCAAAACCGAAAATTTGTTTAAAAAAATATATATATATTTTTTATAATTGTATTATATTCAGCTTTGATTACCATCATGAATTTAAATGAATATGAATGTCAGCCTTATTGACACCTTTAGCGCAAGAAAAATGTTTAAATTCTATATGTCTTCAAACTAGTTTGTTGCACTTCCATTGTGGTGTTAAAAATCCTGCTTGCTGCATTTTTGGTCAGTTCAAAAAAAAAAAAAAAAACACCTCCAAGTTGAAATGCATTGAAAATGCAGCAATAACATATCAATAACAGAGCCATGTTAAGTTTTTTTGTCACATCATCTATGAAAAACACATCATAAGCATAATAAAAATCGGTGCAAAGTCGCATATGTTTTTGGCGCCATTATCGACATCTTTTTCTCTTCTCGGTAAAATGCCATTAACACCATTTTCGGCGCATCTCTATAATACAGAGACACACACGCGGTAAAACAAGTATTGAGCACGTCACCATTTTTCTAGGTACAGTGAGGGAAAAAAAAGTATTTGATCCCCTGCTGATTTTGTATGTTTGCCAACTGACAAATAAATGATCACTAAATTTTAATGGTAGGTTTATTTTAACAGTGAGAGACAGAACAAAAATATACAGAAAAATGCATTTAAAAAAAGTAAAATTGATTTGCATTTTAACCACTTGCCGCCCGCCCTATAGCAAAATGACGTCGGCAAAGTGGGTTGTGTTATCCTGACCAGACGTCGTATAACAAGCTGCTGCTGCACGCCCCCGGGGGCACGCATCGCAACGATAGACTGACACGCCGCAACTCCGATCTAGGTAAAGAGTCTCTACCAGACTCTTTACCACGTGATCAGCCATCGCCAATCATGGCTAATCACGATGTAAACAGGAAGAGCCGTTGATCGGCTTTTCCTCACTCGCGTCTGACAGACGTAATTAGGAGAGCCAATCAGCTGCTCTCCTGAGGAGGGGGGTCTGCGCTGATTGTTTATCAGCGCAGCCCCCCCCTTAGATGCCCACTCAGGACCACCAGGGAAATGCCAATCAGTGCCAATGCAAAATGCCTGCCAGTGATGCCTATCAGTGAAATCTATCAGTGCCGTCTATCAGTGCACCCCTATCAATGTCACCCATCAGTGCCACCTATGAGTGCCCAGTGCCGCATATCAGTGCCATCTCATCGGTGCCGCCTTATCAGTGAAGGAGAAAACTTACTTATGTACAAAATTTTATAACAAAAACAAAGAAACTTTAAAAAAAGTTTGGGTACAGTGTAGCATGACCGCGCAATTGTCATTTAAAAAGTGACAGCACTGAAAGCTGAAAATTGGCATGGGCGGGGGCGTGGCCAGGCGCGACATGTCTTTCCTAGCAGCTCTGAGATCCCTCTGAACAATCCTCCGCAATCCTCCTTACCTGCCTCATAAAAACGTCCGCAAACCTTGCTGCCCCCTCGGGGAAGACCCTGGGCTATTTTCTGGTGGATGGGAAAGCGAAAGGGAAGGAAGCAGCCCGTGGTAAGGATGAGCATCACAACACGCTCTTGCCAAGATAGCCTCCGCAACAACAGCAACGCCGCGCTATTCTCTTCCCTGGCATCCACCCCGGATCTCTTTGCGGAAGACCCTGATCTGTCCTTGCCACCTTCTCCAGGGACCTCCGCTACACCGGCGCTGCCGGCCCCTGCATCCCCTAGTGAGGATGGGCTGGAGGACAGCCCGGAACCAGGGCCAACGCTGCTGATGGTCCTGCAAACTATTAAGGTAAACCATTCTGATATTATGGGGAAGGTGGAGGAACTGAAGCTGGACATTACAATCATGCGCCAGGACATGCATAAGGTGCGGGACCGGGTCTCTGAGACAGAGCGCCGTATCAGTGCTCTGGAAGATACTGTGGGCCCAGTCATCCCTGCTCTTAAAACCCAGGAATCTAAAATCTGATCGTTGGAGGACAAGATGGACGATTTAGAGAACCTTTTACGCAGGAACAACCTGCGCCTGGTGGGTCTGCCTGAGCGGAAGGAGGGCTCTGATCCGGTCGCTTTCCTGGAAAGCTGGTTCTCCCAGGAGTTTGGGAAGGACTGCTTATCCCCCTGTTTTGTCCTGGAACGAGCCCACCGGGTGCCTGGCAGACCGCTTCCTCCTGGAGGACCCCCCCGCACCATGATTATGCGCCTCCTTAACTATAGGGACCGGGATGCCATCCTGCGAGCGGCCCACATTAAAGGGAGCCTGAAGATCAATAATGCTGCGGTGTCTCTCTTCCCTGACTATTCCCCTGCTGTCCGTGCTTCAAGAGCTAAGTACCAGCTTCTAAACAGAAATTGAGGGAAAAGACCATCCAGTACTCCATGCTGTTTCCTGCAACGCTGAGAGTTGTGCATCAAGGCCAGGTGCACTTTTTTCAAACCCCTGCTAATGCTCTATCCTGGTTCAAGTCCCTACAACAACCTGGACGCATGTCTGACCGGGCACCGGACACTTGATTTATTGCTGCTTTTTCTTTTATTTTTCATTGGGTTCCACTTTTGCTCCCATGTTCTGGGATAGTACATGGGGCAGGTATACTTAGTACTTTCCTGTGTCAAGAGGATGAAGATCTCCACTGGAAGACTATGCTGCTCTTCGTTTGCTGACTCTCCTTTTTGTTTTTCTCGACAGTTTGTTTTATTTTCCTTTTACTGATCGAGAACCGATCTGACCGAGTCTGCTGGCTTGTCTAATCGGGCCATGTTCCTAGCATTTTTTTGCAGTTTGGGGTTAAAGCCAGCCCTATGTTTTTGGGGCCTGGCAGGGGAACATGTTGGGCTGCGGCCCATGCTGTATTTGTACAGGTTGATTGTTGGTTTCCTGAATGTTGGAATGAAGTGTGTGTGTGTGTGTGTGTGTGTGTGTGTGTGTGTGTGTGTGTGTGTGTGTTTCTGCCTTGCCTCCACCCCCACCCCCACCTTTGCCTTGCATCGCCTGCTGCTGCTTCTTTCATTTTTTATTATGTCCCCATGTCTACAGTTAAGTGTATCTCTTGGAATGTCCGGGGGTTAAACTCCAAATTTAAACGGGCCTCTCTGTTTGATTTCCTTAAGGTGCACAATCCTCATGTACTATGTTTACAGGAGACGCACCTTGTGGGATCAAAGGTGTTGGCTTTGAAAAAACACTGGGTTATGCATGGGTATCACTCTACATACTCTAACTATGCAAGGGGGTGTCCGTTCTGGTACAGAAGGGCCTCCCCTTTTCATGTGACAGGGTGGTCCTGGACCCTAAGGGTCGTTATGTCTTTCTCCAATGCAGAGTACATTCTGAGCCGCTACTATTGGTGGTTGTATATGCTCCTCCCCCTGTCACGGCTGAGATTTTCACTGATTTAAGTATACAGTTTTCCACTTTCCCAACGCTAGCTGCTCTACTAGTGGGGGATTTCAATTCGGTACTCGATCCTGAACGGGACCGTTTGAAACCTTTACAGTATGACTCTAAACTGTTTAGCCAATGGTGTGACTCTTTTGGTTATGTTGACCTCTGGAGACATGGCCATCCTGTGGACCGGGAATATACGTGCCAATCTCGTACGTACCGTACTCTTTCCCGGCTGGACTATGCTCTGGGGACTCCTGACTTAGTCCCCAATATTAAGACAGTATCCCATATTCATCAGACCACTCAGCTTTATCTATTGAGGTGATGCTGGGCCACAGGCCCTCGTTTCGGGTGTGGAGGCTCAATCCTCTTTGGGTTGCCACCTCTGAACTTCAAGAGCCGGTTCGGCTGGATATGTCCCACTATTGGGGGGATAATGCCGGTTCGGCCTCTTTTGGCCCCACGTGGGATGCCTTTAAGGCGTCTGTACGGGGGTCATTTCCTTTGGGAAACTACGCACCGTATGGGATTTAGTCCTCGTTTCATTCAATGGGTCCGTTTACTCTATACCAACCCTAGGGCTAGAATAAGCACTAATAAGGATGTTTCTGATGTCTTTACTTTGCAGAGGGGCACCAGGCAGGGCTGTCCGCTATCACCGCTCCTGTTCGCTCGGGCTATTGAGCCCCTGGCTCTGGCGGTGCGGCAGTCGGCGACGGTGGGTGGCATCTGTTATGGGGCCCTCTCTGAAAAAATCTCCCTTTATGCAGACGATGCCTTAATTTACCTGGATGGTTCCGAGCAATCTTTTGTCTCCCTTCTGGGGGTTGTGGAGGAGTTTGTAAGGGTCTCCGGGTTGCGAGTGGGGTGTGACAAATCGGTGGCTTTCCCCATAGGCCCTATGCATGATTATACTTACCTTTCAACGTCTAAATTGTCCATCCAACCCACATTTAAATATCTGGGGATACACATTCATGCGGACCTGTCTTCTTATGAGACTCTTAATGTTTCCCCGATAGTGGCACATATGGAAACCAGGTTACGGACTTGGGCCTCCTTACCACTTAATCTGATTGGCCGGGTGAATATCTTCAAGATGATATACCTGCCAAAATGTTTATAAGGTTTTCGGGCATCCCCAATTTTTTTATTTAAAAAACTTTTTACTAAACTCAACTCCCTCCTCTGCACCTTTCTTTGGCATGGGATTGCTGGGGCCTCTCTTCAAGCTGCTAATCCTGATGGCGGGTTGGCGTGTCCTAATTTGAGACTGTATTTTTTAGCTACTCAGCTAACGTACGTTTATGATTGGTTCCTGGAGACCTCCTCATCCTGTTCCACTGCTCTGCTGAGGGACTCTCTGGTTGACGGCCTACATAGGTCAGTGCCTAGGAGCTGCTCCCGAGGCTCTCTGATAGACATCAGTTGGTAAGCCTGGCATGAGGGTAACAGTGTACTTACAAGTTCAGACGGGATGTCTCCCAAGGCTCCCCTGTGGAAAAAATAGGATTTTTTACTCACCGTAAAATCCTTTTCTCTGAGTCCATGGACCGACACAGCTTCTCTATTGACAAAGTGGGTATTATCCGTTAATTAAGAGTGACTAGGCAGAAAAACTTGTAAAAAGTGTTGCATCACACCTTCTACAGTACCGCCCAGGGGGCGGACCCTCTGGGTATACCCTCTCAGTCTGCATCTTCGCAGATCAGTTTGTCAAAAAGCAGTACAAACTTAAGAGGAGGGGTGGGTGCTGTGTCGGTCCATGGACTCAGAGAAAAGGATTTTACGGTGAGTAAAAAATCCTATTTACTCTTTCGTCCATGGACCGACACAGCTTCTCTATTGACAAAGTGGGACGTCCCAAAGCAGTGTCAGAGAAAAAACGAGGGGTGGTAACAGCATAAAAACAAACTTCACCCCAAAACACAAAACAGCACTCCAACGGAGGAGTTGCAACTCTAAACAGCCGCCTGCAAAACCTTGCGGCCGAAAGAGGCATCCGAAGATGCACCTACATCAATTTTGTAGAATTTTGTGAAAGTGTGAGCGGACGACCAAGTCGCCGCTTTACATAATTGGGAAACAGACGCTTGATGTCGGAAAGCCCAAGAGGCACCTATTGCCCTGGTCGAATGCGCCGTGACAGGAAAGGGGGGCGCCTGACCCTTTAAGGCGTAAGCCTGGATTACTATCTGTCGGATCCACCTAGAGATGGTGGCCGATGAGACTGCTTGGCCCTTCTTGGGACCAGCCACCGAAACAAACAGTGAGTCTGACTTCCGGAACAGGGAAGTAGCAGATATGTATACTCTCAAAGCTCGGACAACGTCCAAGGAATGCAACGCCGACTCCTTAGGATTCGACGGCTGAGGACACAAGGATGGAAGTACAATGTCTTCGTTGAGATGAAAAGCCGAAACGACTTTCGGAAGAAGGGAAGGCTGCGGCCGCAGCACCACCTTATCCTTGTGGAAAATCAAATAGGGAGCCTTGCAGGACAAGGCTGCCAGCTCAGAGACTCGTCTAACTGACCTAACAGCCACCAAAAAGACCACTTTCTGAGAAAGTGTCAACAGGGGAATATCTCTAATATTCTCAAACGGTGCCTTCTGAAGCACCGAGAGGACCAGGTTCAAGTCCCACGGAGGTAACGGGGGACAGACCGGAGGGGCCACATGTCGGACCCCCTGCACAAATGTACTTACGAGAGAGTGAGTCGCCAGGGGTCGCTGAAAAAAGACAGCCAGGGCAGATATCTGTCCCTTAAATCGTACTTAGGGCAAGCCCTTGGTCCACCCCATGCTGTAAAAACAACAGGATTCTGGAAACCAAATAGGTACGCGGATGCCATTTCATTTCCTCACACATGGAGATGTAGGCCCTCCAAGTGCGGTGATAGACCTTCCTAGAGGACGGTTTTCGAGCACTTCTCATAGTAGAGATTACTGAGTCTGACAGGCCCCGGTCTCTCAGTACCTGGTTCTCAACAGCCATGCCGTTAAAGTCAATGACTGTAAAGCAGGATGGAATATGGGACTTTGCGATAGCAGGTCCTTCCGTAGTGGTAGGCACCAGGGGACATCTGCTACCAGACGTACTAGATCGGCGTACCAAGGACGCTGAGGCCAATCTGGAGCGATTAGGATCATTGGAATTCCCTCTGCCTCCACTCTGCAGAGCAGAAGAGGAAGAAGCCTTAAGGGAGGGAAGGCATAGATTAGCCGATACTGACCCCACGATGCTACCAACGCGTCCGTTGCGTCTGCCCATGGGCCTCTTGACCGGGCCACAAATCTCAATACCTTCCAATTGAGTCGGGAAGCCAGAAGATCTACGTCTGGTGTGCCCCATCTTTGGCAGAGGAGTTGGAACACCTCCGGGTGTAAGGACCCTTCTCCCTGGTCCAGCATCTGGCAGCTCAGGTAGTCCGCCTGCCAGTTTTCCACACCCGGAATGTACACGACCGACAGTGCCGGTACGCTCCTCTCTGCCCACTTCAGGATGCGAGCGATCTCCGATGTTGCAGCTGAGCTTCTTGTTCCTCCTTGATGATTGACATATGCCACTGCTGTGGCGTTGTCTGACTGGATCCTGACTGGACACCCTTGCAGCCTCTGAGAACATTTGAAGAGGCACAGCCTGATCGCCCGGATTACCAGGACATTGATCGGCAGGAGGGTTTCCTCTGGGGTCCAGCGACCTTGCGCCGACTGAACACCCCAGACTCCCCCCCCAACCGGTAAGGCTGGCGTCCGTCGTGATCACTATCCAGTAAACCGGAAGAAATGACTTCCCGGCCATTAGAGCCGGTGCTGTCAGCCACCATACCAGGGATCTCCTGACTATGTGGCTCACTCGGATTTGATAATCCAGAGATGATGGACATCTGTTCCATCTGGACAGAACTTCCTTCTGTAACACTCGAGTGTGGTATTGAGCATATGGAACCGCCTTGAAGGAGGCTACCCTGAGGCCCAACACTCGCATGCAAAAAACGGAGTGACGACCAATTCCTGGAAGTCAGCTGCCGTACTGCAGCCCGGAGGGTCTGCAACTTCTCCACAGGGAGGAATACCTTTGCCTCTGAAGAATCCAGAATCAACCCCAGGTACCCTAGGCGTTGAGTGGGCACCAATACTGACTTTTGCGTGTTTAGTATCCAACCACAGTCGAAGAGTCTGACAGGTAATGGACACGCTTACCTCTAATTCTGAGCTTGAAGGGGCCTTCAGCAGAAGGTCGTATAAGTAGCCTGTGATAGCGATACCCCGCTGTCTTAGAAGTGCCAGAAACGGAGCGAGCACCTTGGTGAACGTCCTGGGTGCTGAGGCAAGGCCCAACGGGAGGGCCACAAACTGGTAGTGGTCCTTCCCGATAGCAAATCGCAGAAACCTCTGGTGTCTGGAGTATATGGGGACATGCAGGTATGCGTCCTTGATGTCCAAGGAGGCCAGAAAGTCCCCCGGATGGAGAGCCGTGACTACAGATCGAACCGACTCCATCCGAAAACTTTGTACCTTCACAAAGCAATTGAGGGCTCTGAGATCCAAGCTTGGACGAACCCCCTCCTTCTTCGGCACAATGAACAGATTTGAGTAAAAACCCCGTTCCAGTTCTGGAACAGGAATAACTACCCCGCGTTCCAGTAGACCCTGGACCGCCCCATACAGGGCCTCCCGACGGGTCGGTAGTAGCTGGAGATTGGAGGTGTTGAATCTGTCCGGTGGACAAGAGAGAAACTATCTTGTAGCCTGAGGAGATTACTTCGCAAACCCACCTGTCGGAGATTAGTGCTGTCCACTGAGTCGCGAATTTGCGAAGACGTCTCCCCACCCGAGAGCTGGGTGGGGGTGGACCTTCATGCGGACGCAAATTTGTCCGCAGGCTTATTGGGTATACGGGACCAGGGACGCTTTTGTCCTTGGGCAGGCGCTTTATCGGCCTGGGGTCTTTTCCCTGTCGCCCTAGGGGGACGAAAAAAACACTTGCGTGCAGTAAAGGAGGGCCCTTGCCCTTGGCGTGGCCCCTTACCCTTGCTAATTTGGGGAAGCAAAGTGCTTTTACTTCCTGCGGCATCCTTGATGATGTCATCCAGAGAAGCCCCAAAAAGTCTGTCGCCCTTAAAAGGCAGATCCAACAGGGCTTTCTTGGAAGTCTGGTCCGCAGACCAGCCTTTTAGCCAGATCAGGCGGCGTATTGCTACTGCATAAACCGAAGTTTTAGACAGCAGGGGAATAGTATTCATGTCTGACTCGCAGACAAACCTAAGGCCCTGGACCAACAGGTCGGCCAATGTTATCTCATCAGGAGGAGCATCTCGCTCCTTAACCCCTGGAGTAGCAATCTTGCCCATTCAGTAAGTGTGTGAGACACTAGGGCCCCCGCCAATGCCGGGCGTACTGCCGAGCCTACCACTGAGTATAGTTAGCAAGCGAGTGCTTCAGCCTTCCTATCCACAGGGTCCTTGAAAACAGGAGCCCCTTCTACAGGAATTGTGGTGGCTCTATTAAGTCTGGACACCGGAGGGTCCACTATAGGGGGGAGAGGTCCATTTCTTCAGAAAACTCTCCTCAAAAGGGGTACCGTACCGCAAACCTCTTTGGGGCTGGTAAAGACCCTCAGTGGGTTCTCCCATTCCTTGTATAAGAGTTTATCAAAAGACACACAAGGGAACACCTTAGCAGTGCGGGCAGGTCTATGAAACCCAAGTGGACCGGAGTCTCTGCTGCTTCTGCAGTATTTTCCAATTTTAGCATATCCCGCACTGCAGTAATAAGGTCAGATACCAAAGCCGTCTCGCGTACTGACCTGGACTTTAAGTCATTCTCACTGTCCGGTCACGGTCTGCAGTCTCTGATGCGTCAGAATCTGGGCCCCGAGCCGTAGCTGGACCTGGTTCTGCACCAGAATTATCCCCAGAAGCTTGCAGGGGATGGGGCGTTTACTACCCCCTGTATTCCCGTGTGCTGCTTCCACCCTGGCAGAAAACGCCTCTAGGATTGCAGTCATAGCATTCATAGACACCTCAGGGGCACCAGCTGCTAAATCTGGTGTTTCAGGGGAGAAGACATCTGGCTCAGATGCCATGCTGACCACACGCTGACACTCACAGGGCTCCAGGCAAGATATCAATAGGCCACCCTCCTGTGCTGCAGAGAGGCCGGGTCACCCAGAGGACTCACCACCCTGGATAGGTACTGCTATGCTGCGCCTGTGATGCTGTCCCACTGCTGCTGTGTCAGTCTGCTTCTTTTATCAGCACTTCCTGTGTGAATTTTCGCGCCAGTGTAATGCACCCTAGAGGCCGGAGGCTCTCGAAAAATGGTTGCCAAAAATGTCTGTATGGAAGATAATGTGGGCTCTAAGAAAATGGCCGCCGACAGAAGATAGAGGTCAAGCAGCCATAGCCCACAAAAAGATGGCCGCCGAACGGCAATATCTGCATACAGGGTGGACAAACATGGCCGCCGATCAGCTGATAGGGGCCAGTGGGTGTGACCGAACCACAGGAAGATGGCCGCCGGGCAGTCACAAGAGGCCAAACTTGGCATGGACCACCTCAAAATGGCCGCCGACAGCATGGAGGAGGAAGGACACAAACACAGGTAAGAAAAACCGGAGTTAGACTTACCGGTAACTCTTTTTCTAGGAGTCTTCCAGGACAGCCTCTGAGACATAGGGCTCCTCCCTCCGGGACAGGAAACACACACACCCATTATCTTTAAAGGTGGTCCTCCAGGCCTCCCTCTTCAGTTTACCAAAGAACTACCGGAAGGCTCTGAAAGACATAACACGCTAACACATCGTTAGTACATAACTCCAACACCTAGTTAATAGCAAACACCGGGTGGGAAAACCAGGCTGTCCTGGAAGACTCCTAGAAAAAGAGTTACCGGTAAGTCTAACTCCGGTTTTCTCCTTTCGTCTTCCAGGACAGCCTCTGAGATGATAAGCAAGGAACTTACTTTGTCAGGGCGGGACCACTGCCTGGAGGACCTTTCGTCCAAATGTCTGCTCCTTGTCAGACAACAAATCCAGACGGTAATGTCTTGCAAAAGTCGAATATGATGACCATGTTGCTGCCTTGCAGATGTCCTCCGGGGAGGCTCCGGCCCTCTCTGCCCAAGATGCTGAGACTGCCCTGGTAGAATGTGCCTTAACCAATGGTGCTTGTCTACCTTCTAACTGATAAGTTTCTAAAATCGCCATCCTCATCCATCGGGCAATGGTCGATTTAGATGCTCTATAACCTTTGCGGACCCCCGCAAAATTAACAAAAAGTGAATCTGAGATTCTGAAGCTCCTAGTGACTTCTAAATAAATTAAAAGACATCTTTTGACGTCTAACAAACTTAGAGATTCCTCCTCCTCTTCCTCTGAGGTGGGGCGAAACGTAGGTAGGACAATGTCCTGCATTCTATGAAACATAGATGCTACTTTGGGGAGGAAACTAGGATCTGTCTTAAGTATAATCCTGTCCTCCAAAATTAACAAAAAAGGCTCTCGTATGGATAGAGCCTGTAGATCACACTCGTCTAGCTGATGTGATCGCTATCAAAAAAACAGTCTTGAGTACAATCCATTTCAGTAATGATTTCTCCAGGGGTTCAAAAGGACTACCCGTAAGAGCCCTGAGAACCAAAGATAAATCCCAAGTGGGGCAGGTTGTAACCTTCACCGGCCTAGATCTCGCTAGAGCCCTGAAAAAATTTCTAACGAATTGATTTTGCTGTAGTGAAGTCTGGAGGAAAATACTTAAGGCAGCGGTCTGAACCTTTAGGGTACTAATAGACAGGCCTAGTTCCACCCCTGCCTGGAGGAAATCCAGTACCTCTGGTATCCCAGGATAATCTAGTCCTTGCTCTCCCAGCCAGGAAAGAAATCTTTTCCATACCTTGGCATAGATAGCCCTGGTTACTGGCTTACGGCACTCCAGCAGAGTTCTAATCACTCTGTCTGTAAAGCCTTGAGCTTTTAGCAGTTGTTCCTCAGATACCAGGCTGTTAACTTTAGATTTTTTATCTGTGGGTAGAGAACCGGACCTTGGGATATCAGATCTTCCCTGACCGGAAGAGTCAATGGGGGATAAATGGCCAGTCTCTTTAGGTTGGCAAACCACGGCCTCTTTGGCCAGTATGGAGTAATTAGGATCAGGTCCGTAGATTCTGACAGGAATCTTTGAAGCACCGTGGCTATCAGCCTCACTGGAGGGAAGGCATAACACAGGTTGAACTGCCAAGGATTGGCAAAGGCGTCTATTCCTGTGGCCTGATCCAACGGGTGGATAGAAAAGAACTGAGGCACCTTTTTGTTGTCCTCCGAGGCGAAGAGGTCCACCTCTGGCTGTCCCCAATGCTGCACAATCTCCATGAAGACCTCCCTGTAGAGGGACCATTCGTCTTGTCCTATGTGCTGACGACTTAGGAAGTCCGCCAGAGAATTCTGCGAGCCTTTTAGGTGAACTGCTGACAGAGAGGGCAGGTTCACCTCGGCCCAACATAGGATTCTGTTCGCTATGGCCTGCAGAGCTGGGCTCTTTGTGCCCCCCTGTCTGTTTATGTACGCGACAGCTGCCGCATTGTCGGTTCGCACCTGAAGGTGCTGGCCAACTATCTGGGACTGAAAGGTCTCTATAGCTCTGAGGATCGCCAGAAGTTCCCTCTGGTTTGAGGAACGCTGGGCCTCTATAGGAGACCAGGACCCCTGGGCTAGGTTTTCTTCCAGATGGGCCCCCCAACCCCATGCACTGGCATCGGTAGTTATTACTATGGCCGTATGCCTGGCCCATGACAGACCCTTCTCCAGGTTGTGATGGGCTCGCCACCACCATAATGTCCTTTTGACCTTGGTGGAAAGGGGCATATTTGAATCCAGGCTCTCTTTTTTGCCATCCCAGTGGCTCAACATGAGACCCTGTAGAGGGCGCTGGTGCAGCCTTGCCCACGGAACAGCTGGGAAGCAGGACGACATCAACCCCAGAACTCTCATAACCTCCCTTATTGGGGCTGACAGGATAGAAGCGGGGCTACTGCCTGATCCACCTTCAGAATCTTCTCCCTGGGAAGAAAGACTTTCATCTCCACCGAAGAGATTCTGTATCCCAAGTAAAGGACCTCCTGGGACGGGGTCAGCTGAGATTTGTCTCGGTTGATCAACCACCCCAGAGACAGTAGGAAACTCTGGGCCTCCTGTAGGTCTTTCTCCAGTTGTTGAAAAGATGGGGCGACAAACAGGAGGTCGTCCAGGTAGGGGATCACTGTGATGGCTTTGACTCTCAGTGGAGCCAGGGCCTCTGCCAGAACCTTTGTAAAGATTCTCGGCGAGGAGGACAGACCGAAAGGGAGAGCTCGAAACTGGTAGTGCAGAACCTTTGTATCGATCTGCACTGCCAGCCTCAGGAATTTTTTAAATTTCTGATGTATGGGGATATGTAGATAGGCATCCCTGAGATCTACTGTGGCCATGAAACAGCCTGGGAACAGGAGGTTGGTCACAGAGAATATTGACTCCATCCTGAACCTCTTGTATGTTATAAATTTGTTCAGAGGACGAAGATTCAGGATTAACCTGAACTTCCTGGAAGGTTTCTTCACGACAAACACGTGTGAATACACTCCCTTCCCTTGCTCCTCCAGGGGCACCTGAATCAGGACTCTTTGATCCATTAGATCCCCTAATAATAGACCCAAAGCCTTTGCTTTTTCCCGGTCTCTTGGCAGCTGGGTAAGCTGGAACATTGAAGGGGGAACAGAATCGAACTCCAACCTGTAACCGTTCCTTATTATGTCCAAAATGAACGGACTTGGAGTCGAATTGACCCATTGTGGGAGGAACTCCCCTAGTCTCCCTCCCACTGGGACACAGGAGTCACTGGGGTTTAGGGGTGGTTTGAGGAGGATTAAATAGGATTCCTCCTCTTCCACGTCCCTTATGGCCCGTCCAATGCTTCTTGGGACGGCCATCCCTTTCCTGTTGCCTGAGGCCACGAAAAAAACGTTTGTTCTCGTTTTTCTTTTCAGGAAAGGCCTTCTTTCTATCCTGCGTTCTTTCCAGAGCCTCATGTAGACGTGGTCCGAATAGATGGTCACCGGAAAAGGGTAACCCACACAGTTTAAGCTTAGAGGCAGGATCGCCAGACCATGTTTTTAGCCATACAGCCCTTCTGGCTGCGTTAACCAAAGCGGCAGATCTGGCTGCCAATTTTACCGACTCCGCGGAGGCATCTGCCAGAAAGCCTACTGCCTTAAATAGTAGGGGAAAAGATTTTAACAGCTGCTGTCTAGGTGTACCGGCAGCAATGTGAGATTGTAATTGTGTGAGCCAGCACTCCAGATTTCTGGCTACACAAGTGGCTGCTAGGGCCGGTTTCAACCCTATGGCAGAGGCATCCCAAGCCCTCTTTAGCAGCACATCTCCCCTCTTATCCATGGGATCCTTGAGCGACCCCAGATCATCGAAGGCCAAGTCTGTCCTTTTAGAGACCTTGGCTAACGGTGCATCCAACTTTGGAATCTTATTCCATGGATGAGAAGCATCTGCTTCAAAGGGGAACCTCCGCTTGAGGTTACCAGAAAAGAAGGGCCTCTTTTCCGGCTGCTCCCACTCTAGCAAAATCGACTCAGAGTTTTATGAACAGGAAACACCCTGGCTTTCTGTGCACCAGACCCCTGATACATTAGGTCATGCTTTGAAAGTTGGACTTGCTCCTCACGAATTTCTAACGTGTCGTAAATCGCCTTCAACAAATCTCCTACATCATCCAGGGATAGTTTGTATCTGGCCCCCCTGGAGGAATCATCCTCCTCCTCAGAGCCGGACGCTGAATCCGCCTGAGAAGAGGCAAGCGATCTAGGTACCCTCTCCCTAACCATCACCTCCTCCTCCTGACTGGGCTCAGACAAGGAGGGTGTACTGGCTGCTCTATATAGAGAAGAGGGACCCTGCACCCTATCCATCATTCCTTTAAATGATTGGAATGTGGATGCTAGCTCGTCTTTAACCGAAGCCAGGATCTTGTGACACTCTGCCACAGAATTATCCTTAACGAGACTGCTGACACAATCAGGGCATAGAGGCTTCTCCCAGCTAGAGCCTAACTTAGCCCCACAAACGGCACACTTTTTCCTAGGCGGTTGCATATGAGTCTTGTCCTGAAAGTCAAACAAAAGAAAAGGACAAGAAATTTCCATCAATATGCTACCCTGACCCACACCACCACTGTGCTTGAGTCAGCCTAGGAAGTGCCCCCCCCTCACCAGAAGGTTCTCCACACAGGGAGGGGAATATAGGGTCCAATACCCTGGCCCCCCAGTGTAAGGAATGGTCCACCCTCACCACCTTACCTGAGAGGCACCGGAGCCTGATGAACCGGAGTCTACGACCTGAACAGGTGTCTCCATGGTCCCGGGTGCTTTGCGCGGCCTCGCCGAGTCTAACACCGCTCCGGTAACGCCTGGCAATCCTCCGCTGCGCCTAAGATACTGGAACCATGTTTCCAGGCGCCCCTTGATGACGCGGTTCCGCCCGAGGTCTCGTCACTTCCGCCCGCTGGAACGCAGAAGCCCCGCCCCCCCGCGCGCTGTACCCGGAAGTGTCGGCCGAATCGGCGTGGCCAGCCGAGCGTCTCTCGCCCGTCCGCCAGGACACAACCTCGTTCAGGTACAGGCAGACAGGGGGACTGGGTCCAAGCCATCCAGGGTCCAGCTCTCTCCGAGCTTAATGGCAGCGGTGGAGCCGGCAACCACGCTCTTCCCCGATAGGACAGAGGGGTGCCCAGGCAGAGGAGAGTCCCTCCAGGGGCTCTTCCCAGGACAGTCCTGAGACATGGAGCTCCTTAGGTTCCTTATGCGTGCTCCTTCCCGTCCGGCAGGAAACACAATAACTGAAGAGGGAGGCCTGGAGGACCACCTTTAAAGATAATGGGTGTGTGTGTTTCCTGTCCCGGAGGGAGGAGCCCTATGTCTCAGAGGCTGTCCTGGAAGACGAAAGGAGAAAAATGACATTTCTTTTAAATGTTAGTTACAGCCAGCCCCGCTCCAGTGGGACCCCCTAGGTGACCCCCAGCACCCAGCAACCTTTAGCTAGAAGCCCAGGGAGGAGGGAAAGGCAGGGAGAGAGGGAAGAAAGGGGCCACAACCACTTACTTGATCTCTCCAGGAATGTCCAGCTAAATCACCCAGCCGAGGCAGGGGAGTTTTACTTACCTATCCTGCATGTATTCTGCTGGAAGACATTCCAAACAGATCATCGTCTGCGCACGGGAGGTGACTGTTGACCAGGCATGCTGTGATTGGACCCAGAAGGGACGATCATATGTATGCCCTGGAGCATGACGCTCACCGGACAGGCTGCTGCGACTCGGCCGTAAGGTCAGCCGAAGCTGAGCGGTTTGATGCAAGCCTTGGAGCGCAAGCTCACCGGCCAGGCTGCTGCGACTCGGCAGTAAGGTCAGCCGAAGCTGAGCGGTCCGATGCAGGCCCTGGAGCGTAAGCTCACCGGCCACCCGTGGAGCGACGGGCATGTCGTGGAAAACCCAGCGCGTAGCTAGGGTCGGCACACGCTCGATGGCCGAAACTGGGGAGACTACAAGGATCGAGGATCCAGCCTGTCACCCAGTCGGCAGTTGACCGAAGATCGCAGGAAACAACAAATGTAGCAAAAAAAAAAAAAAATATATATATATATATATATATCTTTTTTTCCCGGACCAATGGGCCCGAAGGGAGCCGTGTCCTACTCCTTGCTAGACAGAAAAAAACTGATCTGAAAAGATGCAGACTGAGAGGGTATACCCAGAGGGTCCGCCCCCTGGGCGGTACTGTAGAAGGTGTGATGCAACACTTTTTACAAGTTTTTCTGCCTAGTCACTCCTAATTAACGGATAATACCCACTTTGTCAATAGAGAAGCTGTGTCGGTCCATGGACGAAAGAGTAAAAACTATTTCTCTGAGCTCCTGGGGCACCCCGATTCTATGTGGTGGACCCGACTTGGTGTCACGCAAGTTTCCCACATCTTTGTGCGAAAAAGGAATGGGCAAAAAAGGGGGGAGCCAGTTAGGCAACAATTTTGCACCAAGAGGGGAAGGGTGGGACTTTACATGAAATATGCCTTAGAAATATTGGTCTATATCTAATCTCCCTTTTATTTACAAACGTCTACAATTGTTACCTTTCTACTTTTTTATTCATTTTCATTCATTATTATATACAGTTGCCATTTCTTATTGTTTACCAAGTGCATTGTGGCCCTTTGGGGATGCTGTGCGCTGCCCGGTCATGTTGGCTTGAGAGCTGCGACGCGCACTGTGGGTGTTCCTCCCTCCGCCCCCTCCCAATGGGGGTCGGGGGGTGGACGCGCCATCACTGCGCGTCAACGTCACGCCTACGTGCCGGATGTGCGGCGTCCTGGTGACGCTGTCCCCCCAGCGTTTTTCCATCTCACGGACTAGGGCGGGGGTGTGTCGGGGCTGACTGCCGGGCGAATCACCGCCCGGGGGTCCTCCTCCCTGCCCCCCTTTGCCTGTGCGTGTGACGTTGGGGGTGTGGTCGGCGGCGGCGTCCATTTATGAGCGGCTGCCCCGGCTGGGTCTGGATTGCTCTGAGCCCTACCGCATACCTCTTTTCACGCTCTCCTGGATTGGATCTCTCTCCTCCCTCCTAGTACCAGGTACTTCCTCCACCACTCACTTTCCTTCACCTTGCTTCCCCTCACCTCCCCCAACCCCCTGGTGTGTTGGGGTTGGCCTTCCTTCGTGGCCCTTCACCTGCACCCCCTCTTCCACTATTATTCCACTTTTTTTTTTCTTCTCTCTAGGTGGACCTCATCCTTCCCCTCTTGGCACCGGCACTTCAGTGCACTACCCACCCTCCCCCACTTTGTCCTTCCCAGCCACCCGGTGTGTTGGGGTCGGCCTTTTCCATGGCCCTCCACCCGCACCCCCTTCCCATCACAACTTTACCTGCTGCACTGTGTCACTCTATCCCAATCCTTTTTTCACCTATCACCCACTCTAGTCCAATATTCACACTCACTGCACATCACTTTGTCCTCCCTTCCCAGGAGTACTCGCTGTGCCCTGATCCGCCTGGGCGCTGTTCGTGGTGGGCGCCGCCGCCGAGCATACGCCCCCTCAGCTCCCGATACCGACCCCCCTGAGTTGGCCACAGTCCCTGCTGGTGTGCCACTTATTGCACATATACATGCAAGTCATACCCTCCCATTATTGGGATGGCTGCCTGATTGCACCTATTCCTTTTTATACTGATATAAGCCAGTTTACTTAGCAATATACTTTTTTATTGCAGAAACTGCATATACTTGCGCCTGAAAAGCTGCTTAAAGCCGCGAAACGCGTCGAGCTACGTGTCTACTATGTTATGTGCCAACCTTTACCTACCGGGATCAATAGATATCAGACCTTGCAGATTGTATGCTTTCAAAATGTTTACCCAATTATGAACATAGGTGGACCCTCTTACTTATCTTGTGTAGAATGTTTACATACATGTTGCCGCCTGGCATTACCGTGTCAGGTATTGGCATTCGCCAGTGTGCAATTTACCACATTGTTTACAGATATGTTGCCGCCTGGCATTACCGTATCAGGAACTGGCAACAGCCAGTGTGCAATTTTTTGTATTGTTTCATGTAATCTTATGTATTGTAACATGTAATTATGCATTATTAAATATTTCAATATCCACCATTTTTCTTCTTTTTGTTCCCATGAGCTTCATGTAAAGTCCCACCCTTCCCCTCTTGGTGCAAAATTGTTGCCTAACTGGCTCCCCCCTTTTTTGCCCATTTCTTTTTCAAATTGATAGGGATGGAGGTACAGGGCACTACCTGGCTATGACCTCGCGAAAAGTCCCACCATCCCCTCTCCCCCTTATCCACATCTTTGTACAAAACACGTTTATTTCCTTTGCAGAGCTAAAAACATGGGTTGGGGTGGAGGACAAATTCCTGTATAAATATCTATTACTGCACCACGCGGTTCGGGCGCAGTTTGGTGGGATGACCCAGGAGCTCACGGAGACACCTCTAGGAGGTACTCATGTCATGCCAGGAGATTGAAAAGCTGGTTACAACTATATATTCCCGCCTGCAGTCTGTTGGGGTCAAACCCTTCCAGATTGCTCAGCGAAAGTGGGAGTTGGAAATTCCAGGGGTGTCCGAGGAGGCCTCGGAAGGCCTGCTTTCTCGATCTTATCGGCTCCAACGATAGGTATGTACAATTTAAATTCATACACCAGTTGCACTATACTCCTGCCAGGCTGGCCCGTATGGGTTTCAGTTCTGCTGCTTCTTGTCCCAGGTGTGGCTCTACTGAAGCTGGTTACATGCATATGTTTTGGTCTTGCCCAGGCCTATTAGCGTTTTGGAGGGAAGTGTTTCCTTTCTTTAAAGGACACCCTGGACGTGCCCGTCCCTCACACACCGGAGGTAGGGTTGCTGGGAGTGCTAAATGAATTTGTACCTGCTGTCCATGCCCGGACCCTGGTACGCACAATATTATTCTATGCTAGGAAAATGGTATTGTTGCAATGGAAAAGTGCCTCTGCTCCGGATATCCAAATGCTATACCGGACGGTGAATAAGGTTATACCCATCTTTAAATGCATATACAAGGGTAGGGCCTGTTCGAAAATCTGGCAGCCCTGGCTGGATATTGAGGATTCCTTTTGGAGGGACACCCCACTATCCCAGCCTTAGGGGAGTGTGGTTGTGGGTTACTTGGATATGTCTGGGGACTGATGGGGGTTCGGCTTGGAGGATGCTTGGTGTTGGAGGGGGGTGGGGGGGAGGCGGGGGGTGAGAGTGCATGGGTTTTTTGTGTGTGTGTGATTGTTGCGAGCTGGTTTACAACTGTTGACTGCGGATACTGTCTATTACTAAGGGGTGTGTTTGTGGGTACTACAGGTGTTTCACCTGGCTCACCCTGTGTCAAGTATATGTTGTTATTTTCCTCTGTTGAGGATATGGGGTTATCAATGTGCTCAGGTTTTATGCATACCTCGGAAGTGATATTTCTATCTGCTATACGTTATGTGTGTAATGTAACTGTTCATGTGCCTTCCTGGATGATGTATTGACAAAAAACTAATAAAAAGAGTTAAGAAAAAAAAAGAAGTGGTTAATGAGTGAAATAAGTATTTGATCACCAATCAGCAAGATTTCTAGCTTCCAGGTGTCTTCTATAAAAGATAACGAGCGGAGATTAGAAGCACGCTGGAGTGCTCCTAACCTCAGCTTGTTACCTGTATAAAAAAAAAGACACCTGTCCACAGAAGTAATCAGATTAAAAATTTCTTCACCATGGCCAAAACCAAAGAGCTGTCCAACCATGTCAGGGACAAGATTGACCATCGACCTACATGACCATCGCCAAGCAGCTTGGTGAGAGGGTGACAACAGTTGGTGCAATTATTTGCAAATGGAAGAGAACACAATATAAACTGTCAATCTTCCTCGGTCTGTGGTTCCATGCAAGATCTCATAGTGGAGTTTCAATGATCATGAGAATGGTGAGGAATCAGCCCAGAACTACATGGGAGAATCTTGTCAATGATCTCATAGCAGCTAGGACCATAGTCACCAAGAACACAATTGGCAACACACTACGCCATGAAGGACTGAAATCCTGCAAACCTGCAAGGTTTGCTCAAGAAAGCACACGGACAGGCCCATCTGAAGTTTGCTAATGAATATCTGAATGATTCAGAGGAGAACTGGGTAAAAGTGTTGTGGTCAGATGAGACCAAAATCCAGCGCTTTGGCATCAACTCAACTCACAGTGTTTGGAGGTGGAGAAATGCTGCCTATGACCAAGAACACCATCCCCCACCATCAAACATGGAGGTGAAAACATTATGCTTTGGGGGTGTTTTTCTGCTAAGGGGAAAGGACGTCACCGCATCAAAAGGGACAATGTACTGTTAAATCTTGGGCGAGAACCTCCGTCCCTAAGCCAGGGTATTAAAAATGGGTCGTGGATGGGTATTCCAGTACAATAATCACCCAAAACACACAGCCCAGGCAATAAAGGAGTGGCTCAAGAAGAAGCACATTAAGGTCTTGTAGTGGCCTAGCCAGTCTCCAGACCTAAATCCTATAGAAAATCTGAGGAGGGAGCTGAAGGTTCCAGTTACCAAACGTCAGCCTCAAAACCTTAATGACTTGGAGAGGATCTGCAAAGAGGAGTAGGACAAAATCCCTCCTGAGACGTGTGCAAAACTGGTGGCCAACTACAAGAAATGTTTGACCTCTGATTGCCACCAAGTATTAAAGGTGTTGTAAACCTACGTGTTTCTTCACCTTAATGCATCCTATCCCCAGCCCCTGCCACCGTTTTACTTACCTGAGCTCCGAATTTCCGTGGGCACGTCCCCGCCATCGTTCTCTCCAGAGTCCCAGCTTTGGTTGGATAGATAGCAGCACAGCCATTGGCTGTGGACGCCGAGTGTATGACTCAAGAGAGCTTCCCCAGAGGGGGTTTTCTAATGCGGGGAGGAGCCGCGAGAACCGCCGTGGGACCCCAGAACAGGAGGATCGTGGCAACTCTGTGCATAACGAACTGCACAGTGGAGGTAAGTATGACATGTTTGTTATTTAAAAAATAAAAAACTTTAAGTCATGTTTTGCGAAGGGGTCAAATACTTTTTTTCCCCTCCTCACTGTAAATATATTTCTAAAGGTGCTATATTGACATGAATTTTTCACATGTCAGTAACAACCCACATAAACTAAAACAAATAAGTTGTGTAATAAAATGGAATGTCCCAAGGAAAAAAAGTATGATAAAAAAATAAATAAAAATACAACTTCAAAAAGCTCACCATGTCTCAGATGGTCTACTTTTCAAAAAAAGGGCTGGTTTGGGGGAATTTGTACTATCCTAGCATTTTAGGGCCTCAAGAAGAGATAGGCTGTCAGTACTTGCATGACAGTGCAAATGCCAGTTAAAGTAGCACAGTACTGAATAGCAAAAAATGCCCCGGTTACGAAGGGGGTAAAAATGAACAAGAATATCAAGATTGAACACAGGTGTACCTTGCCTAGAGTCCGTGTAAAACACAATACACTTGTTCTGATAGGACTCCCCCCGATTCTGCACCACCACCCAGTAACCTGAAGACCAAAGAAGTCTACAGATTAAAAACAAAAAAGTTATGTAAGAGTATAGATTAGGGGACGAAAGAAAAAAATAAATAAAAAATAAATAAAAAATAAAAACACACAACATATTTATAGCTCAAATGCACCAGAGAGCACCATTAAAATACACAATGCGCCACTACAAACCTGACAAGAGAAAGCTGCTCAACACTAAGACTGGGCAAGCTGGTCATTGGTCAGACTCCATAAAAATCCCAAATAACACTGAACGGCGCTGCAAAGATTCACAGCATAGATGGGAGTATCTCTCCATAGGACAGCTTTACACCCTAAACTCCAGAGGCGGCCTTTATGGAAGAGTGAACAGAAAAATAGGATTTTTGTACTCACCGTAAAATCTGTTTCTCTGACGTCCATGGACTGACATACCTGGATACTGTAAACGTGTGGGTATATGTCCCTGCTCGCAGGAGGAGATTTAGGCAGAATGTTAGATGTTAGGAACATACATTATAGAACAAACCAGAGCTGAACAGCCCCGCCCAGGGGGGCAGTCCCTCCGGACATTACCCTCCTTACCTGCAGCTAGCAGCCTCAGTTCGTAACAAAGCAGTACAAACCTTAAAAGGAAGTGTGGGTGCTGTGTCAGTCCATGGACGTCAGAGAAACAGATTTTACGGTGAGTACAAAAATCCTATTTTCTCTTATCGTCCATGGACTGACACAGCTGGGTACTGAAAACGTGTGGGACGTCCCAAAGCAGTATCAGAAGGGTGGGAGCAGTAGTAAAGGAACAACCAAAACTTCACTCCAAACAAGCAGAGCTCCTCAACGGAGGAGTTGCAACATTAAACAGTGGCCTGCAACACTTTGCAGCTGAAGGAAGCATCCGAAGATGCAGCCACATCAACCTTATAGAACTTAGAAAAGGTATGAATGGACGACCAGGTCGCCGCCTTGCACACTTATGCTACCGACGCTTGATGTCGGAAAGCCCAGGAAGCACCAATTGCCTTGGTGGAATTCACCGCAACTGGAAAGGGAGTGAGTCAGACTTCCGAATGGAAACAGTAGCAGACAGGAACACCCATAAGGCTCGTACCCATCTTAATGTATGAAGTGCAAACTCTCATGGATGCGATGGGTGAGGACACAAGGACGGAAGAACAATGTCCTCCTTAAGGTGAAAGGCTGAGATCACCTTTTGAAAAGGACGGTCGTGGGCGCAACACCGCCATATCCTTATGGAGGACCAAGTAAGGCAACTTGCAGGACAAGGCCGCCAACTCACACACCCGTCTAACCGAAGTAATGGCCACCTTCTGGGACAAGGTCAAGAGAGGAATCTCTCTGATATTTTCAAAGGGATGTTCTTGGAGAACCGAGATGCATCAAATTCAGATCCCAAGTAAGGAGAGGAGGCTTGACGGGGGGATCGCATGGCGAACCCCCCTGCACAAAAGGTGCTAATCAAAGAATAGCCCGGTAACGGTCGTTGAAAAAAGGCAGCCCGGGCCGAAATCCGACCCTCAATGGTATGCAAGGCCAGCTTTTGGGTCACACCACGCTGTAAGAACAGCAAAATCCCAGGAACGGAATATGTCCGTGGACGCCAATCAAGCTCCTCGCACATAGTGATGTAAGCCTTCCAGGTACGGTGATATATCTTTCTGGAGAAAGATTTCCGTGCCAACATAGATGAGATGACCGAATCCGAGAGACCTCAGTCCCTCAGCACTTGGCTTTAAATAGCCATGCCATTAAAGCCAAGGACTGTAAAGGATGAAAGATGGGATCAAAAGACAGAAGGTCCATCCTAATAGGCAGTCGCCAAGGAACGTCTGCCACTAGCCAAAGTAGATTGGCGTACCAATGTCGCTGTTCCGGGGCAATGAGGATCACCGGAATGGCCTCGGCCCCTTCTCTGCAAAGCAGGCGAGGCAACAACAGTAGCGGAGGGTAAGCATATATCAGGCGATACTGCCCCCATGGGCCACCAACGCGTCTGATGCGTCTGCCCAGGGGTCCCTGGACCTGGCCACGAATCTTGACACCTTGCGAGTCGAGAGGTCATAAGGTCCACATCCGGTGCCCCACCTCCGGATGTAAGGACCCTTCCCCTGCAAAGCACACGGATGACAGGACCGTCCTGCAGCGAGATGTATGAAAATCCCAAAGAGACCCCGCAATGTATCGAAGAAGGGAGGCCCCGGCTTACTGGGTGCCTCAACTGTTGGCCAAGAAAGGCAACTTGACAGAGCTTCCCTAGAAACTCGGTCAGTGGACCGGTAACTCAGCCTCCACAGGTGGCGCAAACCCACCTCGGGCACAGAGACCCTAAAGGCTAAAGCAGTTGCAGTGCACCTGCTGGTCGACTGTTAGATGAAGCAGAGGCTCTAGTCCAGTCATTGAGCTTCAGAAAACGCCAGAGACGCAGCCACTAACGGGCGTAACGCTAACCTCAGCCTGGCGAACACAGTCCAAGCCAACGCTTCTGATCACCACTGAAGGCAGGTGGAAAGTGGTACCCCTGATACCAGGGATCCTTATGACAATGCTCCATCCAGCAGCTACCCCATTGATAAGTAATACAAGTAATTGGCGCAAAAAAAAAAAAAAAATATATATATATATATCATCATGGATCATCATGTATCCCAAGTAGGGCCAGTTCAGGCGTCATCGGCACAGACAACGCCAGACAGAGAGAGGACGTGCGTACAGCAGCTCCTGACATCCAGGGCTGCACTGCTTTCTCTTCCCAGTTCTCCCTGGCTTTCCCCCGTGCTTTCCTCCTCTCCCCCTGGTCCCCCCACCCCTTCATAGAAAGGACAGACAAAACGATCACAAAACCCTCTGCCGCCGAGCACCCCCCCCCCGCAGTCGCCGTCAGGCAAGACCACGGCTGTGGCCTAGCACCATCGGGCATCGGTCCCCCTACAGGCGCATCCCCTGCTCCAGCACAGTGCCCAGCTCACCAGCCGCCACCCGCCGCACTCGGCATCACCTCCACCCGCAGCTGCCGTCAGGAAAGTCCCCGGCTGCGGCCGGACACCGCCTTAACTTAAGTATCCCCTCTCCTACAGCCGGACCTTCAGTTAGCCGCTCCCCCCCCAGGTCCAGAGCCAAGCCTAGGCGCCAGAGGGCTCCCGAAGCAGCACTAGCAGCTTCCTGGCCCGACAGGATAGTCTGCGGCTTCGGCCTAGCCCCGGCGGCCATCTTGAGCCACCCAGCCTCGGCCCTTAACACCCTCTCCCGGCCCCCTTGGATCACTCCGACCCGGTAAACCACCGGATGGCACCCCCTCACTAACCAAGTGCCCGTGTCCCCCACTGGATCACTCCCAAAAGGCTGCCAGGAGGACGAAGCAAAGATCCGGCCAGGCAAGCAGCGGCCATCTTGGTACACCCAGGAGTTGGCCTCAATCACTGACACACTAAAAAAAAAAAAAAAAAAAAAAAAAAAAAAATGTTCTCTCATTCTATATATCCTACTGTTATTGCCCCCCCTCCCTCCCACCCCACCACTATTCTTCACAAAACCTCTAAAAACGCTTTCTCCACTCATTACGGTTCTTCCCCACCCGTCGCACTCAGGCTACCCAACCTACAGCTCCGACCACCGCTACTGCACCATCTTCCCAGATCCTCACACACGGTCGAGCAAAACGGACGTTGTAACAGGACCCCTAACCTCATCGCCTCACAGAGCAATCCACACACATGGTCCAGGGGAACGGACGTGTGTGGCAGGAGCTCTGACCTCACCGCTGCACAGAGCAATCCACACGCACGGTCTAGGGTAACGGACGTGTGTGGCAGGAGCTCTGGCCATCCAGGACCCTCCCTAGACTCCTCCATTTTCGCTCCCCTAACAAACGTAAACCTGATGACCTGGGGCTTTCCCTGGACCACACTCTCCCCCAGTTCAGATCACCCAGCTCACCATCATGTTGTCCGCAGCCGCTGACTGCTCCCTGCCGCCATCTTGGCACCCGCCTCTAGACTACTAGACCTGCAGGACAGACAGCGACTGCGGCTTAACTCCGACCATCCCATCACCCTCTCCCCGTTTCGCGCTCCAGCGGGCCCGTGTGTGGTGACCTGGTAAGCACACTCGGGCACCTCCTACCTCTAGGAAGTTGATCCAGGGTTTACCCGATCGCCTCTCGAGGGGTCAGGAAGGAATTTTCCCCTGCCGTAGCAATTGGCCTGACTCGGCTGGGGTTTTTCGCCTTCCTCTGGACCAACAGGGGGGAGGTTAGGTCATTGGGCCCTATTAACCATCCCACCACCTTTTTTTCTTCCCATCATGTGCAACTTTAAATACTCAGCGGACACCCTCCAGAGGCTAAGGAATACTGCCTCAACATTACCAACCTCCACCCAAAAAATACTACGAAAAGAACAACTGCTAAGGATCAATCGACAATCGGCTATCAAAAACACGAAAACACCACTTCAACTACAACATATAGCTTGCGCCCTGATCAACACCAGATCGGCAGTCAAGCACAGACAGGAAATTCACGACTTCATCACGCAAAACGACATAGATTGCCTCTTTATCACGGAAAGCTGGCTAACACCTGACTGTAACACCATCCTAACAGAATTGGTGCCTGAGAACTACTCCATCCTAACTGAGCATAGAACAGGACAAAGAGGAGGAGGCCTAGCAGTGATCTTCAAATCTCACCTCTCTATCATCAAACCAACTCTACAGAACTCATTGCCGTTCATGGAGACACTCACTCTGCAACTCCAAACAACACCCCAGGACACCATTCACATACTGCTATGCTACAGACCGCCAGGACCAAAGGCAAATCTCCTCACACCCTTTACCGAATTCATCTCGACATACACTTTAAAAACCAAAAACTTCCTATTACTCGGGGACTTCAATCTCTGGGCTAACTCCACTCAGGACCCCATCGCCACCTCCTGCATCAACCAATTGGAAGAATTAGGTCTGCAGCAACTGATAAATGCCCCCACGCATGGATCGGGGCACATTCTGGACCTCATCTTCAAACAAAATCTGGACATCAACACAGTGGACAACATGCCGTTACCATGGACGGATCACCACGCTATCAAATTTAAACTTACCACCAACACCATCTCCCAAAAATCAGAACACTCAATAACAACAAAATAGACAAGATCTCAGAAGAAACTACACTCGGAACTCTTCAAAACTACTCTATCAAATAAAATAGGAACGCAAAATCTCAACCACTCAACGGAACAAACACTCAACTCCTTAAACAAAGCATTACTACAAACAGCAGACACAGTCGCTCCGAGACGCAGGGCCCTCATTCGCAGAAACAACTCCGGCTGGTTTAATGACACTCTTACCCTACTGAAGCAAGAACGCAGAAGAGCCGAAGGAGCCTGGAGAAGAAACCCAACTAAGGAAAACCACATTAATTACAAAGCACTCACTAAGAAATATCACAAAGCAATTTTCAAAGCAAAAAAGGAACATTTCTCAAACACCATCAAAAAAGGCCTAAACCGACCTCGTGAACTCTTCAAACTAGTAACTCAAACTATGAACCCCACCTGCCTAGAACCTTCAGCAAACGAAACACAAGAGTTCTGTAATGAGCTATCGGACTTTTTTATCGACAAAATCGAAAACATTCGAGAATCAATTCAACAGAAAAAAACAACCAACCCTGCTCTGCCAAAGCAAATAGAGGAAATCAATATGAACACTATACAATTGACAAAATTTTCGCTGGTCCCGATCACCATCGACACCACCAAAAATATAATCAGAAGCCTCAGAGACAGCACATCTCCAAATGACATAATCTCTACAAAACTCCTGAAAGAATGTACCGACATTTTAGCACCCACCATAACACACCTCGTAAATCAATCATTCAAAGAAGGTATTGTTCCAATCTCTCTCAAGCAAGGCATAATCAAACCCCTCCTAAAGAAACCCAACCTGGACCCCAAAGACCCAAACTACCGCAGACCGGTAACAAGCCTCAACACCATCTCCAAGATCATGGAGAAAGCAGTAGTACAACAGCTACAACTCTATTTGGACACCCACAAACTCTTGGATCCACTACAATCAGGCTTCCGCCCAGGCCATGGCACAGAAACAGCACTTCTTAAAATATGGGATGACACCCTCGAAGCAGCAGATGACGGAGAATCATGTCTCCTGGTGCTGCTGGACCTCAGTGCAGCGTTCGACACAGTAGACCACAAAACTCTACTCATTCGCCTTAAAGAAGTAGCCGGAGTCGCAGACCCTGACCTACACTGGTTCGCATCCTTCCTAGACAATCGTTCCCAGACAGTGAAACTAGGAGCCTTCACCTCTGAAACTCGCACAATTTCTTGCGGAGTCCCCCAAGGATCACCCCTGTCACCCGTGCTCTTTAACATCTACCTCCGCCCACTCCTCAAAATCATCAGCAAACAGGGCCTGTGCTACCACTCATATGCTGACGACACCCAACTCTACTTTCGTATAACCGGGAAAAAAGACCAATATCACGGATTGGAAACCTGTCTCACATTGATCGATGAATGTATGACTGAGAATTCCCTCAAACTCAACGGATCCAAAACAGAACTCCTTCTCCTCAACGCAAACCGAAAGACAAAAACTAAGACTTCTTGGACACTCCCCACTATCCTTGGACAGACCGTTACCCCGAGCACCAAAGTCAAAAGTCTCGGAGTCATCTTTGACTCGGAGATGTCGATGGACGCACAAATTGGATCAGTAGTCAGCGGAGCTCACCATCTCCTCCGTCTACTATGTAGACTCATCCCCTTCATCCCAAAAGAGGATACAGCAGTAGTAGTTGGAACAATTATCAACTCCCGA